>JADNYI010000090.1:0-170344 GCA_015501065.1 Infundibulicybe gibba | reverse complement strand
TGAGGATCGCCTCCCTAACCACCCACTTCATGAAAGCGCCGAACGCTCTGCTCGGGTTGTTGGGACGCAAGATGAAAACTCGTATGTCATCCATCGGTTGGGCGGGATTCGGGATTCGGGATTCGGGATTCGGGATTCAGGATTCAGGTATGTGTGTTGGTGATGTATGAGTGAGGATACCGAACGGAGTAGAAACCAGAATGCACAAATAAAGACACGGCGCGGGGATTCCACCTTGAATAGTAAACGAAGACACGCAAAGATACCAGCACAAATACGGTCCTTGACCCTCAGCACCTCGACGGAGACTGTTGATTTCGGTCACGAGATGCATGACGCCTCCCTCATTACGCTCTCATTCCCACTGACGACTTCGAGGATTCACCATAGCAGCCCAATCACCAATCATCCAAATCGCTACCGACTCCCCACGCGTCCACTCGTACAACGTCGTCACCTCACTCCAGCAAAGTGCATTTTATCCAGATCGTGCCAGGCAGTTTGTATACGGGAGATGGAATAGGCGGATAATAGGTGAAGCTGGTGCTTGGAGGACGGAAATCGTAAGTCTGCCGCCGCCTTCACCTCTATGATCTCACAACTCTTCTTGCCCGCGTCTACAATACACCGAGGATGCGTCCCAAGTTCGCCGTTCCCACCGACACAATCGAAGCGTATGGAGAAAGTGGAACTCGTCTATGCATGCACTCAGGCTCTCCCTGGCACGGATACGTTGCGCTGGGCAACTGCGGGTCCACTCCCCATCCCGACCCGTACCATCTTCCTCTGCAAGCAAAAATGGACCTCCCGACACCACATGCGCCCTCACCCCCGCCACATTTCCTGACTCAGGCATGAAGTTGACCCCCGCCGTGTAGCGGATGGGACGCAAACACGCTGCCACCATCGCGTTCTTGATTGGGCGCGGAGGCGCTCCCGCCACTGCGCCTTTGGCTGGGTTCCAACACGCTTCTGCCACCGCGTTTTTTGACTGCACAAACATGCTCCCGCCACTGCGTCTTTCGACTTGGCGTAAACACACTCCCCTGCCACCGCGTTTTTGGCTTGACACAAACGCGCTCCCGCCACCGCGTCTTTCGACTTGGCGTAAACATGCTCCCCCGCCACCGCGTTTCACCATTCTCAATACGTAGCACATAATCAATACAAATCGTCAATAAGCCATCATCGGCAAGAGTGTCGCACTAGACGCTGGTAAGTGGGTCTATGAAGCGCGCGCTGAGCGCGCACTCATCGGGGAGATGAGTGGCGCGATTCATGTTTATTTTGGTGTTTCCGCGAGAAACACCAAATGTGTTTCCCCGAGTGTTTCTCTGGCAAACGGGATTCTATTTCGGGTGGAAACACCTTTTGGAAACACCAGGGGTATTTTATTAGAAAACATGTATATAAACACGAAATGTAATCTTTGGGGTAACACAAAGGGAACACTGGAGATGTTTACATTGTGCATATTGTAGAAACTTGAGGTTGAGGGCCGATGCTGTACGCACGGCATATCCGAGTCAAATTTTGACAATTTTATAATTTATAAATGGCCGAAATATACTAGTAGAGCCCGGTCCATGAGGAAATGGATTCGGGAAATTATTTCCAAGTACTTTCAAACTCCGCTTGAAATAGCACCCACATCGTCGTCCATATCTACGAGGCCACCATTGACGACCTTGATGCTGCGCATTTTGACCACCGGGGCATGTATAGGCTGACCCAGGTAAGTGCGCACCCACCGATGCGCCTTAGATGATGAGATCTATTCACAGAAACTTTTGCCCAGCACTTGCAGCTGTGCTCCCCTAATCGCTTACACTCTACGCAGGCCATGCGGAATACAGCACACCCCTGGGCCATTAGCAGACCACCTTACACGCCCGTATTCTGCTGCATGCTACCTCCGCTGTCTAGCCCAACCACAATAGCGAGCCCACACCACTATAGATCAACGGCCCGAATGCTGCGTTTCAACTGTAGAAACTTGTTTAGGCTACTTCAGGTAGGCAGTATTATTCCACGCCCGCTGACGACCATTAGATGATATCGGATCGAGCCACAGACATTTCTCGTTTGACGGCCGAACCTTCGCAGTCCCGAAATCACTTGCACCCCACACGGAAACCTATGTCAAGTCCACGTCGAAAATAACGAGTGGGGAGTGGCGCGGGATCCCCATAGCGCAATGAGATGACCCCGTCACCTCCGAGGATATACCAAGTAAAATCTATCATCCAGGGCCTGCGGCGATCCATCATTATGTACGTGAACGCCTTTTCATCTCAAATTGAGTTTTGCTAATACTTTCGCTGTTTCCGTGCAAGTTCTGTGATGTGAGATGTTAGTAGGTACCATTATAGTACCCATCCATCACCTCGCAATTTTATCCCTGTCGCCGTATTATACCCATCAGTTTTGAATGTAAACTGTGATGATGGCCATCCTTGAATGGCACGTCATCAGATCTTGGCATGCTGAGATGTGGCCTTCTTCTCTTAAATTGGCCCCAGTTAGCATGCCGTCATGGTACCACACAGCCCCCGACGATGTGATTACCCGTGCAGTAAAATGATCAGTTCCATGGTATATAATTCCTCTCAGACTGTACGTCCACACCCTACCTGCGATATTGAGGGCCATATTAATCATTGGAGGTGCGGCGACCCCAGCAATGTCGAAGGCAAGAACACATGGTGCATCAATATACCGAAACCTCCTTGATAACGGAATATCACAAGTTGGACATATGGTGGATGAAGCAATTGAAAACCCAGAGTCATCTAGCGGAACCCGAACATCGTGCATGGCCACTGCATGAATTAGGCAGCTACTGGCAGTTCCATGGCTCCTACGATCTCCATCATGGTGCCCATTGTTACGATTCATTGCTTCTCTGTTTCATCATTCATCAGTCACTTGACTGATCCCATCTTTTATAGACGCTTCTACTTCCTACACCATCATCTGACATACTCCACATGCTCCATTATCAGATGATACATCATGCGCTTCCTTATCATCTTCCTACCGCATGGTTGTTGTTCTATCTTTGCTATCTTCATTGTTGTTACTCAGCTGCTCAGTCAGCTTCTCTTCTATCTCAGTCAGCATACTCCATATGTCCTATCATACTCACGGACACAGTCATTATTGCGTAGTCATAGAACTACATCCATGTCTATATAAACGTAGCTACATACTCCTGTATTCGCTACGTTTAATCGTTTATCAGTTCCCCCCTCTACTAGCCTCCTGACCCAGAAGGCAACTCAGACCTTGCTAAGTGCCTTGAGTCTTTACTGTCGACTCATCGGCTTGCGTTAGCAGGACGTAACACCCATTGAGACACTCAATGGAGGAAGAGAGGATGGGAGCCTGTGCACATAAGATGTGATCAACCACCGCATGAGCGCTGGCAAATGCACCCCAGACGAAGCTGTTCGGGGCATCCACAGACAGTGCGCGTCGAAGGGAATCTCTAATACTATCCAAATCACAGAGACCTCTATTACAGTTCCCAAAACCTTCTGCAAGCGTACCTAAAAATTGTGGATTTAGAGCGTTAAATACAGTGGACCATCTTTCAGCGTCATCCCGCCATATATTGTAGAATATCATGACGACGACATCATATGCGCAGCTATTTTCCTTCCACCTGGTTCCTATTGGTGAGCCATTCCTAGCGCTTGGGGAATCGTCGACCTGACCTCTGTTTCTGTGCTTCTTAATTGCCTTGGCCACCTGCACTGCTGACCCGCTTACGTTCCTCTTCGATGGCTTCCACAAAGGCGATATTGTACTGCCTTCAATGACCCTCGATTTTTCGACCTTAGTACTGGCAGCAATTGATTCTGTCGCTTTGGACAGCGATGATACCCAGGATGGGCTCTCCATATCATCGACAATATAAGGATCTGCATGATTCCATCGAATCGCGTGGTGCACAGTTGCAGGTACATAAGCCTCCCCTTTGATTTGCCTATATGACGAAATTAGGGTATTCCGTCGATCGCCTGTGACGGAAGGATGCAGTTTACCCTCGTAAGTTAACCGCGAAATCTCATCAAGAAGTTCTATGTCTCTAAACTCCTGTCGCAGGGCCCCAGAAGCCCTACCTGTGACCTTCTTAGTGTCGAACCCCGCAATATCACGGTTCCTGCTGCGGATGCACTCCGGGACAGGGCTGTGTAGTAAGATTGGTGCAGGTAACTGTTGTTAAGGTCCACCACATTTTGGATTCGTGTCTTCCCTTGCGAAGCATAGTCGGTCATTGCGAAATTTGGTAACACTTCTACTTGAGATCGTGATATATGAGCCGTTGAGTCGTGGGCAAATGGCATAGGGTGTTAACAGTTGTTTTCACTAGCGGTACAACATTCTGCGGGAGGCCGTCAAACTGAACGCTTCGAGGCGGATTTGCCAGCCTCACAAAGAGCACATCCAATACAGGCTGTCCACGACTGCCAACTGATGACTGCCACCCATGCACAAACCCTTCCTGCCCCCTTGTAATGCAAAGCTCTGTAGCGCTATTGGTACGTAACATTATGGGCATACCAATGCATAATGAAAGCTTGCCAGGTATGTGTTTATCATTCGCACAATGAGGCTGGTTCCAGAGAATTTCCTGGAGGCAATCGGATATCTTTTGCGGTTTACGAGTCGGGTTCCAAGCATATTTTGTTGGTCTTTTCTCCTGCGGCGCAGTAAGGCAGTCTTCGGAGAAAAAATCCACTAGGTGCTGCCCTGACTCTACTGAGAACCTCAATGTTCCCAGTCGGTTTATCTCATCTTTGTGTACGTTCAAAGCGGTAATTACCGGCACATTTCTGAATTCTGCGTCTTTTACTGATGGCCGGCCGTGTATATTAGCAGATATACGCGAACGTAGGAAGGAAAGGTCCTCTGGCGTGCATGCTCTGTATCTCATGTTGGTAAGCGCTTGTCGCAACGAGCATCATCCTGAGTCTGACTCCTCTGTCGCATATTCTCTCTCAGCACTACAACTGTTATTACCTGATACCATAATGCCTTACCGAGAGCGGCTTCGCTCTATCTGGTGGTCGCGTTCGGCTGTACAATGAAGCACTCTCACCCCCAATTGCCGGAGGGAGTTGGGCAAAATCACCAGCAAAGATAAAATTCAAGCCGCCAAATGGTACATCAGGCTTATTAAAAACTAAACACAGCCTAGCGCTCAAACGATGAAGATCGCGACATGTCAACATCGAGACTTCATCAAAGAATATATGGGTTACTCGCTCAAGCCGAGACAACACCTGCGCTAATTGAGTACCGGAAACTTTCCCATCATTATTTTCATTAATACCAAAGGCATAATGGTAGGTTGATCCCCCCAGTAAAGCAGCGGCACTCCCCGTTGGTGCGACCACCAGAAGGCGGTGAGCTTCATTCCTCATGCCGAAAAACTGCAACAAGGCCTTGAATACCTGAGATTTTCCAGTTCCCCCCATCCCTCCGATATACATCTTTAACTGATCAGCACCGGGAGTTGATGCATGATTCGCAACAATGCGGAAGGCTCGCTGCTGTTCATTATTGAGGCTGTACTCTAGCATTATCTCGTCAACGGCTTGCTGGGATTCGATTGGGCGGTACGATTTCATCAAATATAGTCGATCAACCACTTTAACCTGGCCCATCTGGTGCTCATTGATTTTTGAAAGATTATTTTTTGGGACAGTACCGGTGGGGGAATCTGTGGGTTCGACCTGGAGTGCACGCAAGTCGAGGATATCCTGTCTCATTCTAACCATATCGGAACGCCATTCAGCGGGGGTTTTTACCACCAGAGGGGACTCGGATGTAGATTCAGCAACGGAAACAAGTGATCCAGGAATGGGGTCCACCCATCCCGTCTGTACCATGATACTTTTCATTGTTTCCATAGCATCGTGGCACCTCTTCTGACGCTTTCCAGTCTCACAGGACACGTCAAATGTCACATCCGGCACTAGTAAATTATCACCTCCTGTGTCAGCACCCATTTCGTCCTCGGCGTCACTATCCATCTGGTGATTACCCGGCGCTACCGTGGCACCGGCGCGCATCTGTGCATAGAAATCATCTCTTGCATCAAGACACTCATACTTTAAGTTGAAGTTACCCATAAGTTCCTTCTGTCTCTCGGTGAAACCATAATTTAAAAATGCCATATCCCACGTCTCCTGGTTCCCTTTGAGGTCTAAGCCTGATCTCCATGGCTTAAAAAGCGCTAACCTGGTTGAACAGTAATATTCGCGATCCCCTTGATCTGGGCATGGCAACATCGGACCCGCAAAATTGGGCACAAGAGCTTTATCCTCAGAAACACAACATGTTCCATGCGTTCCTGCCAATGGATGCGGTTCTGGGAACGGTAGTACCCCTTTCCTGGGCTGCCCAAGCTGAACCGGATCGACCTGAGCAGTACCATCCAAGCTACATGGGGCATCCGGACTCGTATTCAGATTATCATTATTCTCCAGGCTACTCTCACTCTCGCTCTCATCAGATGTGCCACCACCTTTTGCTCCACCCCATTTCTCATTGTACCTCTTGGCCTTGCCAGCCTTCTTTGGGATCTTTTCTCTATGGCATCTTCGCACCCAATTGTACAAGCTCATGTCTGAGAGCTCTGCGGGACGATAAATGTAGTCGTAGACAGGTGAGAGTCCAACAATCCGGCCGTGCCGCTTCACCAAAGCCACTCGCCCAGATCCTGTGGTCATCTGGGTATCATCTGGATGCCAAGCGGCTCGTGCCTCCCGAACATAACTCTGCCAATAGAAAACAGTAAATTCATGGCTCTTATAGTGATCAGGGTTACCGAGAAGGTACATAGAAACCATGGGAGATCCCATTTCCATCTTTGCGCTCAGATTGTTCACTATCTTTGTCATGAGACGTCGGCCTTTTCATTGCGAGAGGTGTTCCCTCCAATCATTTCCGCGTTACGGCTGAACATCGCACGAACTGAATCAAATATGACATGAGTTTTAAGAGACATTTTTGTAATGTAGTCTGAGACGTACATTATGACCGCTTTGAGGGCAGTACCCGACCTTAAGCATGTAACATCGCTATTTGAGCGTAGGAGGTAGGTAACAATATAGGTCACCGTGTTAATCATTGCCTCTAGTTTCTTCATCGTTATCATACCCGTGTCGTTGTCAACTAAGTCTCTTCGACGAGCGCCCTGGGAAATCTAGCCTTACATGTACCCCACTTATTATCAAGACAGCCAGTATATTGTCTGGCCTTGTTCCGAGACCCATCTCTATTTTTGTTGGTACTGCAGCGATGTACATTAGATTTACTTAGCAGGTGTCAACTGTCGTCTGGAAAGTGGAATACCACCAACGACTTTCTTCACACTTGTGGCACGTATCACACTTCTGGGGGCAAGGTGCGGGCGGTGCTATTGGAAGTACCTGGGTAGGATCTTTGTAACCAATGTTTTGAGAAGCAGCATCCACCCGCGCTATAACTTCATCTTGGGTTCCTGTGAGGTACTCACCGGCGTGTGCACCTTCTAGATACTGTACCATTCGGCGCCGAAAATCTGATGTGGGGTCAATGATTCGGTCCCGATTTCCTGAGGTGAGACACTACCCTTTATCCACAGTAAGAGATGCAGGTGCAACGTCAAGCGGCCCTGTTGTTCGACGGTCCCGTAATAGCCAGATGTCTTACCATAACCACCGTCGTGGTCTACACCGACCCCCAGGACATGCTTAATAAATAGGGTGACCATTAGATGAAAGAATCGTGCACCTGCAACCGGATTCCGCGAGATGAGGCGAATCGCTCATCACTAGGCCTGATGTCGGGCATGAAGTACTGCTTTGTATCAGCATAGTAGAGACATATAGGATGCTTGACATCGGCGGGGGACAGGGTAATATACCAGGTGGGCGCTCCTTGATACATATCAGTGACCAAATTTCGCTTCGCATATACTTTTTACTTGTAGTTGAGCCACTGACCTTACCACCAATCGCGTCCAGGTCGCGAATAACCTGAAAGCAGTCCTTCTCCTCCTGCGACTGTGGTTTGACGATCTCACCCTGTGACATCCGCGTAGCCAATGAGCTAAGCGCACTCTGATCTACATTCAACAAGCGATCTGCTATTTCTGTAAATCTTTTTGTTTCGGCGAGGAGAAAGCCCCGGTGGTACAGGCCTTGACCTGTTCATGGCTGAATGCGACGAAGGGGAAATTTACATCAACTTGAAATCGTTTATCATGATACATAAGGAGCCGTCGTTTGTGTTCTGTGTCTGACAACCCGGCTGTACCAATTCCCCCCAGGCCATAGGGGAAGAGCCAAGGGAAGATTTGCGGGTACAGTGCGGGGTTCTTGTAAACGGATTCATACTTTGAGGAATGCCCAATTGCAAGTATTTTCCCACCACTATTGAGGTGCTTCAGTGCGATACCCTTCAATGAGCTAACTGTCTTCGTATCGAGCTCCTCGCCTGTCAGCCCGTGAACAATGAAGGGGCAATCTCCTGTGTACGCACCATCTTCATCTTCATTATCAAATACACTTGTCCCCTCCGGAACCTTATTTGTAGTTGACACGCGATACTCCACCGACACAGGTGGTGCATCCTCGGGGTACTTCGCAAGATTTTCATATGATATTTCTAGATCGGCATAATCTGCGTGATTGAGTTTAAGCCATTCAAGCGCCCGCCCAACATAGTTCCTTCTCACTAGCAAGGGCGTTCGCTCGAGATCCTTCTCAGTAGGTTTCGAAGGTCCAGTGAATAATATTGCAAGTACATCATCCATATCCTCGATAGGTGGTGGCAAAATACCATAGACCTTGGGCAATGGGGATTCAAATGCAACAACGTGAGATACCATCTTTTTCAAGCCTGATGAGACCCTAATGAAACAGGAATTGTGTCGTATTCACGCTATGAGCAACTTCTCAACAAATCGAAGCTGAGAAAGCTCGTTGGGAATTTCGCCCAACCACAAACCATTGGCTAGGGATCCACGAGGTACACTCCCTTTGCGTAGGGAAGCGCGACATGATAAGCAGACTGCATTACAGGTGTGGTCTAGTACAGGGCCTTTGAACTGCTTTATCTTATCCGTGGCTTGCTTCCGCTCAACCCGAGTTACGCCAGGTGCCTCAAGAACGGCCAACATCCCTCGGACGGACTTGAGAGGACTCAAATTTCGCATTGGAAGAGCTGGCCACATACTGCGCACCCGGCTTCCTCAAATATATTAGGAGACGACTCTGAGCAAAAACCTGATATGATAGTGGCCTCCAATTCCTTTGATAATGGTTTGGGAGGGAAAACAGAGGTATCACCCATCACACTCTCATTGCTGGTGAGCTCTTCATCTTTACAAGTTGTTCCGCGGTATGAGCTAGCGTCCGAACCTGTTTCTTGGTCGGTTTACCAGCTTCCGTTGAACTTGCCGCTACATGGCTTGCGTCTACGGCAAATACGCTAGTGAATGTATTACAGTTTACACAGTCATGGTGCAAGAAATAAGAAGGCAAATCTGCTTTTGTTACATGGGACCCCACCACAATTTGATGGATCTTCGCGATTTTTTGTGTTGATTTTACAGGGATATTGCTTACAAGAACATGCAATGGTATCTTTACAAATAATATGTCTGCGCGCGAGCTATATGACAAGCGTCCAACGTCATTGACATGATCTTGAAACCGAAGTGGCTTCGACGAGTCCATGTTCTCAAAACCCCCACATACGTATGGAAATATATCCTTTGGGTCAAAGAGATGTGCTCTCCCCCCGCCCAGTGGCGTGGAGTCCCAGTGAGTGTATTTTGTTGTAACTGCGCCTGCCACGGCTACTTGAGAGAAGGTGCATCTTAGACGATACGGCATGGTGAACGCGATGATGAAGAATAGTATAAGGAATTCGTGCTCGCATTGCTGGCCAAAAATATTCTCCCCATGAGTTTGTGCCAGATGATATTGAACTAGACGAGACAGGAGAGAGGCAACACAAGTGGTCCATTGCGGCGAACCAATGGCGTCATATAGGAGGCCAATCATCTGACGAAGATAGCGTATAGGTATTGCATTTTTTTTGATAGTGGGTACAAGATGAGGGTATGATAGCTCGATAAGACGAGCGATATGCACAAGGCAAATGGCAAAATAGAAGCCACAGCCGAGGATGGCACAACTTGAGGTTAAACCCTATGAAGGACGAATCAATGGTCTGCACCAAAGGAGATTCTAGAAGTTACGCACGTAAACACTTGCGGTAGCAATGATAATTTCTGTGAGAACGGGTTGGATGCGGAGCATGTCGCAGACGACATAGGCAATAGTTGGAGTTACGTCGGGGACAAAGACTTGGGGCGATCAAAGTGGGTAATCCAAGCGGCGCCCCAAATGAGTTGATGCATTGGTCTGAGATAGAACCGTGCGGACAACCTGAAGCAAACACAGCCATCCTGGTTTCCAGCAGCTGCTGAACCTCTCGCGGGCCTGCCCTGCATGCAGTATCAACCCGAGTGAAAGGTGGCGCTGGTCCAGCCGCACCTTCCTACCACAACTCCCATCCTGCCATCCTCAACATCTCTTATGGGTGCCAATGCTGGACGACAATGTACCCGACTTCATCCCATTCACACACACACATACGCAGACAGCCCAGGAATGACAGAAAGTAAGCTCAAATATTGAGTGATTCTAATGACGAGTAGTTCCCGAATTTATGAACCCGTTGATATATTCGTTGGTTACTGTTTTTTGGGCTCTTGCGGTATGTCCCATCTTAATCACGTTTCAAATGAGATACCTCTGAAGCTAGTGGTTTCTAGTAAATCGAGTGGTTGCACTGTATGTACAGCCCCAAAGTAAGTTTTTTAAATACCCCATCCGAGCACGACCGTCTAATCGATTTGTCTGCTCATCGTCGGCAGGGAAGTATGCCAACGTCATGCGCGCGTAACTCAACCGGTGCAGCGACCTTCCCGTAACGCTGGTAATATTTAATATGCTGATGGCATCCCCGGCATTGCATTGCACATGACCAACCCCACCCTCTTCGATGTGTTTTGCTTGCGGTCCTCGACGTATACAGGTCCACCGCACCCCAACGTGACGATCTTCCAGAGAGTGACGTGTACGCGCACAAGTCTCAGCGGTGCCACCCGCGGGTTTGTGGGCCATCCTGTTATGCAGGTTTACCATGTCGTGTTGGACGTGATTCGTTGGGATGATCCGGTTTTGGTGGCTCGAGGAGAATTTGGATAGGTTTGGGTGGATTCGTGGAAGGATTGGCATTAAGTGGTTTTCGTAGGGATTGTAATAGAATAGTGCAGAAATAAACGGAATTACGAAGCTTAGGGCAGATTGGGATGGACTGGCTCGGATTGCAGCACCACCACGGAAGAAATACATTTTTTGATTAGATATTGATTAGTGACTCGGAAGGTCGCCTTCGGCGACAATCACGGAGAATGGCCTTGACAAGCAAGGTGATTTTGTACACTGAGCTCGTGAGCTAATTGGTCGGGCACAGTCAAACTTTGTTACTTCAATAGGATAGACGATGGGCAGGTTACAAGCTAAGCTGAGTAGAGACTTATATACGACGACAGGGAACATAACACTTCAAGAAATTTTCGGGCGATGACCGCAAACCTACTAAACCTCGGGGATCGTCATACCAAGTAAGATGAGGAATTGGAGATTAGTGGATAGTTGGTTAGCAGCGACGCCCGCAACGGTTCTGGAGAATAGGTTGACTGTGTAGCCAACAGCTACAATGGATTCCGACATAACATCCTCACGGCCCCCCCTATATAAAGGGAATGTGTGTAGTTCGCGGAAATCGGTATCCGAGAAAGTGAATTGACGGCCTGTTTTGCCACACCCATCATAGATTGGGACTAGAAAGCAAGCATTTCAAGTCAATTTACTGGGAATAATAAGTAAGGTGAATGTGCTAACTGTGGTCCTCGAACACCCGGGATCCCGGAAAGGTAGTCCTGCTAACACCGGCTTCACTGCGAGACGTGGAAGCGGATGGGCTTGGAGCTGTCATAAAATAACCCGGTCTTGATTTTACTGGGGTTTGAGGCGCTGCAATACGATTAGCAGGTGCAAGTGAAGGGGATTGAGTGAGTGCTTACACGCCAGAATAGCACTGTTGGCCTGGGGGTGGGTATGGAATGAAATTCCATCTGAAGACATAGATGAAACAATCTTGTTATAGCCGAGGACTTGTCCCCATACAGTGGAATCTCTGCGAATCTCTTGCGGGAGTGGGACGATGGTGACTCGATGAATGATGTAAGGATTGGTGGAAGATCCAGCTCGGTACTCGCGAACAATATAGCACTCCTTGAGAGCGCCCAGCATAATGCCGACCATATTAGTCTTCCCACCGGCCATAACAATCCGATCTGAGTAGGCGGATAAAAGAGCCGGATCAGCCCGGCTGGTATTTACAAAATGATCAGTCGACACAAAGCGAAGGCCGTTAACAAAGTTCCTGAGTGTTATATATTAGTAAATATGTGGCGCGGGAGCAGGGGAGGTCGGGGACATACTCGATTGAGCGTTTGGATAACCTTCGACAAAAGCAGTGAATTGCACCCTTTGAACGGTTCCGATTGGCTTGAACGCGTGGGCATCGCGGAAGGGCCTAATAAGTAGATCATAGGTTGCGTGTAAGGTAAACAATGATGACGAGACTCACCCGAGCCTTGGGAGGTTGTCATAAATTCGATATAGCGCCGGGTCTTGCAGTGCCTTGCACATGACAACGTCCGGGTCAATCTTATCTTCATCCTCGGGGGTTTCTGAATATGTAGTCGTGCCGTTACTAATAAAAATGATCAATGCATGTTTGTGAACCATTGATTTTGAACTTACTCTTCATCGGCGGAATCATCATCTACATGGTAGAGCCCAAGCTAAGGACATCCAATTTTTCGGGGACAGGAGAAATTCTGGCCCGGCGTTACTAAAAGGCCGATGTCGTGGTGTCAACGTGAGCGGATATACAACCATAGCTGATGATACTCACACGTGGTTGGTTAGTCTCGCTATCGGATCGAGACCTTTGGTGCTCCCGGTTTAGCACCTCTACCTCTGACACTCGCATCACCGCGCCCATGTCTTCGCGCTTCCATCTTCACTATCAGCATTCTCATCATCGACCATGTCTTCAGGACTTTCATCTTCGCCATCGACACTCCCTCCAACCGCATTTCCAGGACTTGCACTGGGGGTGGGTGAGACTCACTATAAAGATATAAGCAAGGGGTGCCCAATAATGGGCAATCGTACCTCTCAGGGGAAACGCGCCTCTTTCCAGAGGATTTGGGCGTCGGCTTTTTTACCGAAGGCTTATCGAATCTGTATGCCAGTAACCATTAGAATGCCCGGAAAATAATAAACGAACGCACGAGAGGGGGATGGGGTATGGGGAAATTCATCAGAATCCTCTAGTCCACCACAGCTGTCATCGAAGGCGCACGGGCCTTGACTTTCGGCTTTGGCTTAGGGGAGGACTTGCCCTTGGGTGGAATAATACTGGGAATTATTAGGAAAAGAGAACAGCGATAGTGAGGTCACTTACGATTCCTCTAAGAGTTTCCCTTTCTCCGTCTTTGTCCGGGTACGACTAAAAGAGGTGGTAAACGGTTCGCGAGTGAATCAGTACCAAAGATACCTTGGACGACGGGGGGTATCAGATTCCCCGACAGCAATATCCGCAGCTTCTTCCTTTTGGCCCAGGAGAGCATCTAATTGATCACTGGAGGAAAAGAAAACCTTTGAGGGAGTTGGTTATTTTGACTGTTAATAACTTACTTGATAGAATCCATGGGGAACGTATCGTAAAGCGTCCGATCGCCTTTGGTGGGTTTGGTCTTCGAATTCGCCTGCCGCTTTTTGGGGCGGGAAGGGGTTGGCACATCGATAAATTCACTAAATGATAGGGAATAAGTATGACTAGCAGAAGCTGTCGCAGGAATCCTGGGGCACTCACACTGAGGAATCGGAGACGACACGGGCTTTGCGCTTGCTAGGGGAGCCAGTAGGCACTGCGGAGGTAACTTTGCGAGGAGGCATGGTCGACGTGTTGTGGCAAAGAACTATCGAGTTGGGACCGCCAGCTATTTAAGGAGTGAGCGCAAGAACCATGCCATGGTGATAGCAAAAGCACCATGATGGATGCACGACAACACAAGGCCAAGGGGCACCAACATTGGACTTCAGCGCAGATCCTGGCTTGATCACCTGGGAACTCGGGGATATTGGTGCCGGTCTGTACATAAAGGGAAAGAAATCAACAAGATAGGCCAGAGAAGACAATGATCTTCCCCAAAAGCAAGTAATTTGAACACACGAGGCACAATCATTTAAATGAAATGATCCACTAGGCAGATAACACATGCGGAGCTAGCGGGAGTGGTACGGATCGACACGATGGAGGAATGGAGGTACTTATTTGAGTTCGCACATCATGGGCCGCACGCAGAAGAATGGTAGGCGAAATGAAATCCAGCTCATGCGCATCACCACGTAGGGCAGATACCGCGCGCGAAGCCAGTAGGAGCAACACGGATTAACGTAATGGAGGAATGGGAGTACTTTATTCAAGTTCGTGCGCATCACAGGATGGATAGAGGTCACGCACGGAAGGGTGGTAGGCCACAAGTCATTCGTTGGGGTATTTGATGAAGGAATGATAGCACTATATTAGTACAGTAAGTGCAAGAAGGTATAAAAGAAGGCCATAACACTCCACGGGAGCAGGGTAGAGGTTGAACGCAAAAAGGAAAAGAAAAAAAGAACAACACTCTTGAGATGATAGATTCTGATTCAGCGGTCAGCAGGTGTCGTGAGGTAGCAAAAAATGTGCAAAGAACCGCAAAGGCAAAGGCAAAACACCACACCAGGTTTCAGGTTGCCAGGCTGAAAAGCGGGGCCGACGAATATCAAAAAAAAATCCTCATGATAAACTTTGGCAATTTGCGACTCCCGAGTCCCATCGCTCAAGCAGATATGGACAACCACTATGACGGTGATGGTGCAAGTAAGAACAGGGTTATGTCGATTCGATTCAAAATGATACTAACTCACCCGGGTAGGTAAAGCATTGGAGCAATTAGCGTGCGAGGTCCCATTGGATGAGGACCGCCGCTTGGCAAGCATCAGAAAGGTATGGATTGTGCAAGATCACATTCACAATGATTGACCACGAGCGCAGGAACAGAATTGGGCTCAACGCATCCACGTGGTGCAACTAAGACAGCCACAGACATGGCGGCTTGTCACAACGCCGGGTAGCGGAGAGGCGGCTACGGGGAGCAACGAAGAAGCCGCATCTGGTGAGGAGCTAGTATTCAGTGTATCGGGTATCCTCTGCGGGAGGGATCTACCACCTGTGAGAGAAAAGCCAACATGAGTGACAAAACCTGTGATGACGACTCAACTTACGACGGCGGAATATCAGCGACATCGCAAAACAATTCAAGTTCATCAAGCAGGGAGTAACGTTGACTGGCCTCGGGAGCCCTACGTTCGAGGCGGCAGCGAGCGTAACACAAGACCTGTTCGAAATATTTCAGCGCGAATTCCCGGAAGGAACTAAGGCTCAGCACGAGCACGGGTTACCCGTGGGTACCTGCGGGTAGACCCGTGGGAATACTTGCAAGTATTGGCCTAAACAGGTACTTGTACTCATGGATCTATTTACTTGCAGATCCGAGTCAAGCATTTGGACATTGCAGGTACCTGTGACAGGTACTTGTGACTCACACTGGACCCTCAAGGACCCTTAAAGTATAGTTCCCACAGTACATACAGGCTCAAATTCCATTTTAAACCAACAAAATCCTTGTAAATACCCATAAGTACTTGTGAAATACCTGTCCCTGATGACTAATTGCTGACAAATGACCTGTGACCTGTGGGTAATCATGAGTAATCCATGAGTAATCAGGATCTGTGACAAGTACTTACTGAGTTGTAAGTACTTGCCAAAAAATACCTGTGAGTACAAGTACTTGCTGACTAAGCTACCCGCAGATCTGAGTAGTGACCTTGTGTGACCAAATACCCATGAGTACGGATCCGGATCACCCACGGATCTACCCATGCTGAGCCTTAGAAGGAACTATGGACCCCTGGGGTATGTCCAAAGAGAGGGGTCATACCAGCATAGCAGCATCAAACCGTTATTTGACACCAAAGCGAGATGCGCCAAACATGGAACATGTACCATTTGAAGCCGCTGTTGACCCTCGCGGATACCTAGAGGCAATGGTGAAGGCCGGATACATTCATGGAGAGGAAAATATTGTTGAGTACTATGTCCGACAACTTGGTGATGATGGCAACAAGAGGTAAGTGAGACGTCTCACCAGTTATTACAACCGCCAACTGATTTCCCCCCCCCCCCCCCAACATGACAGTTTCGTGAAAACGAACCCACAAGTATTTCGCATTGGCGACTTGGTAGATGTTCAGCTATTGTTCGTGGTCGTCCCCCTCAAAGAGCGAAGATACAAAATGATAACGATGTTACGGTCGATTGCCCTGATCGATGGGTCATTTAGTCAGGTGAGGAACGAATATCAAACGCGCGTACCTATGAGCTAACCGGTGAGGGGTACAAAGGAGGCAAGGAGGAGGAGGGAAGCGTCTAAGGGTGCAGGCGTGAGTCTCGCTCCGGGTACGCTAAAACGAAGGGTGGGTTATGCAACGACTGTCGAACAGAAGAAAGTCAATATGGATCTCGATTGAGTGAGAGCACCCTAGTAGTCTACCTATCTCCAAGCTGGTGTCGGTGTAAATTCTAAAATGCAGTGCGGTGTTTCTTGAGCAAAATCATATAACAACTCACCTTGTATCGTATCATCCGGCGCTGCAGCCGCCAACCAGAAAGAATGAACGTTGAATACAAGGTTTCAAACTCAGTGCCCGGGATTAGCCACCAAACAGGGTGCAAAACATAAGATTTAAACTCCGACACCGGGAATGAGCGCGACGATAGAGCTTATTTTCCGACATAAGATCCCGGGGTAATATACCGAGTCTTTAAAAAAATAAATTTTTTTGACTCGGAACACTTTGATATATACTTATTCTTCTTCCCAAAGGAACACTCTGGAAACAGGCCTTGTGTTTCTCATGTGTTTCCCTCATAAACTGTTGTTGTGTTTCCCCCAGATCCACCTATTGGAAAGAACCAAACATGTTTATTTTATCGGTGTTTCCAAGGGAAACACCGGTGGCTGCGTGCAGTGAAACTCCTATACGTTTTTGCTTTGTGTGTCCTCTTTCGCGGCACTCTAGAATCCACACAGCTCTTTCCCACCCTCCTACGTCGCCTGCCCTTCGTGGCTGTATCAAATTCCTGGCTTGCGTCCTTCATATCGCTGGCATCAATCCCCAGCTCCTCTAACTCCGGGTTCAAGGGCGCGCAATTCTCGCTGGAAAGGTTCTACGGCGCCATCCTCGTGCTCATCGTTCCATCCCTGCCCCGCATGTCAATGTCCGTCGATCTATGTATCTCAGGCCCAGGATTTGGAGGAAACTCGCTCACCACTACCAGTGGCACCCTTGTCTGAGGGTTACTGACTCGGACTTGATATGCGCGTGACGCCGGCTGGCTCCTCTGAATTGGAATTGATATAGTGACCAGTGACAAAAATTCCGCCCAACCCCTGTTCAGCCCTTCTTCCATTTTCCAGACAACCTCCACCGGTGCAAAATCCAATGAGCGGCAGACACAACGTGACGGTGCTATACGGCGAAAAGGGGCTGCAGAAGACCCTATCATTTCCCTCATCCTTTACGTTGGCGGATGTAAAAGCGGTGGCGTCGAAGGAAATCCTAGTTCATCCTCGTCGCCTTCCGGGGGTTCCACCTACCATTACCTTGGATGATACGTGTACAGATATTTACCCAGGTCCGTCCACCGAGGTAGTAAGAATAATAACACCGTGACCAAACCCCATTCATCATAGGTTCAATGCCTGACACGAAAATTGGCGATCTCGGTGAGTCTATCACGATAGTCGTGTGGCCGAAAGGAAATACCACCACGCCATCGCCAATCATGGATGTGCTGCGCAGTGCAACTGCAGAACTCATCGGCGCAAGGTCCTGGCTCAATGCAGCACATTTATTTGTGCAAGGGTCTAATTCAAAAAAATCTAAATCTAAACAAAAAGGTGAATTATTGAGCGATGCTTGCCATGATCACCCCGGCTAACAGCCCCATTCAACAGGTCTCTCGTCCACTCATCCTTCAGCAAAAGCGGCATCAGATTCGGCACCGGTGGATGACAGTTACATTTTAGAGCACTTATCAATCATGCAGACCAGAATCGAGGCCCTGGAGGCCGAAAACGCTCAACTGCGACTCTGCGAGCAGAAAATGCGCAACTCCGGGTGGAGAATGTAGAATTAGAAGATGGCTGATGCACTAAAACGTGACGCGGCGGCGACAGTGGAAGTACTGGAGGCCATCCTAGCTGACTTGTCGACGGACTGGACGAGCTTAGGGAGTGCTCTATTTCCCAGGTCAACACGTGTGCAGCCACATCACTGGCGGTACTATGGTTGCGCACATTTCAGCCGAGGGGTGGAGCAAGAGCCTTAGATTTCGAGCTCGACAAGAGGTACAAGGAAATTTGGGACATGGAAAGAAGTTCAGGTGCAGTACTTGTTCAAGATTCCTAAGCCAGAAAAAACGTGACCACAAGATCAATCACTTTTTGAAAACTTTTGTACCTTTGGCCCACCTAATCGTCGTCACAACCCACTGCGCGGGGTAGGGGACAGGTGGCGGGCTGTATTATCATGTACATACATACACCAAAACTTGTTCACGTACACACACACAAAGCTGTTCACAGCCTGTTACATTTGGTATTAGCCCACCATATTGAGACCCCATAAGTATTTAAATATAGTGTGTACCTACTATAAATTATACCTACGCTTCCGGTGGGCTCGCTGAAGAATGGTGCCCACCCACCATCCTGTTGAATATGGTGTGCATCTACTATATCCGCCTTTGGTGGATATGGTGGGCTTGCACTATCTCGGTTGAATATGGTGTGTACTCACCATATCCGCCATTTCGACGGATATGGTGGGCCCACACCATCCCAGTTGAATATGGTGTGTGCCTACCATATCCGCTGTTTTGACGGATATGGTGAGCTCACACCACCCCGGTTAAATATGGTGTGTACCTACCATATCCGCCATTTCGGCGGATATGGTGGGCTCACACCATCCCAGACAAACATGGTGTGTACCTACCATATCTGCCGTTTTGACGGATATGGTGGGCTCGCACCATCCCGGTTAAATATAGTGTGTACTCACCATATCCGCCATTTCGACGGATATGGTGGGCTCACACCGTCCCAGATGAATATAGTAGGCTCATACCATCTTAGTTTAACAGTGTGTACCCACCATACCCACCAAAACAGCGAGTATATACCATCCCAGTAGAATCCTGATGAAGCCCACCTGCCCAAGCGGCGTATCCTTTTCATTTTCGCGCACCAGCCCGAGCTGACGCTCGGATTTCCCTCAACCTCTCAGCTCATTCCACACCAGAATGTTTCAATATCACCCCAGACACATTTGTGTCGAAATATCCAATAAATATAATGCATCATTCATTATAAGTGTCGCTTACAGTAATACAAGTATGCTACTGTATATATCCTACAGGGTAATGTAAGAAACATAGGGTGCGGTAGGTACGACGGGGGCGGACTCAATGGGCCAGGGAGTCAACGAGAATGGGCACATATGACTTGCAAGCAGGTGTGCGATGGCGGGGAGGTGATGATGGCGACGAAGCCGAACGGGGGTGCAATGTGCTTGTGGGTGGCGCACCGGAGGCGGAGATGCGACAAGAGGAGGTGTTAGGTTTAGAGATACGAGGAAAACGGTGCAACCCACCCGGGCACGCCACGACAGGGATGCGGTGGTGGACGGCGGATGGCAACGGCGCTAGACGGGGGTGCAATGTGCTTGTTGGTGGCAGGCAGGACAAACATGACGATGCGACAAGGGAGCGTTAAAAAATAAGGATGTAAAAAAACGGCAGAACTCACTTGAGCGGTATCATAACCAAGTAACGCGACGGGAAATAATGTGGGGTAAGCAGAACCGGCCACGATGCAAGGGCCACGGCTGGGGACCCGGGGCCTTGATGAGTATGCGACAATGGGCGGATGCGATGGAGCTAGCTGGAGTCAACGGGCGTGTAATGGGGGTGGGGTGTGTAGGGTAATGGGGTTGAATAGGGTATGACTTCGTGAGGCGCGCCAGATGCGGAATGCAGTACGAGAGTTAAGGCATGTCACGAGTGCACTCGTGGGTGATCCGGATCCGCAGCTGTGGGTACCCACACTCATGAGTCAGTTACTCATGAGGATCTGGGTACTCACAAGTTACTTGTGGATTTATACTCTGCACCAAATTTCAACATTGAGGGGTCGATTTGACACTCCTAAGGGTGCTTATCAATATCCAAAAGAGGCGATAGGGATACCTGTCCCTGATCTTGAGTTATAGGGTGCGCATTCCAGGGGGGGAGGAGGAGAAGGTCATGCTCTGGGGTCAATTCCCCACAGAATTACACGATTGTGAGACGCATTTAACACTATTTTACGAGCTGAACACGATGCGAATGACGCGAAAGGGATCAGTGTCCCCGATCTCAAATTATGTTCAATTTGGCAGATTTTTACTCTGTATCTCAAGATCAAGGTCACCGATCTCTCTCGCTGAATTCGCATCGGATTAAGCTCATAAAATAGTATTTAATGCGTCTCACAATCATGTCATTCCGTGGGGAATTGACTCCAGAGCATAACCTTCTCTCCCTACCCCCCTGAAATGTGGACCCTATAACTCCTAATTTGGGGCAGGTAACCCTGTTTTCTCTCCCAAACAAGGGTCCACAAGTACCCATGAGTAGACCCGCAAAAGACTCGGATCCATGAGTGTAAATACCCACAAGTCTCCCACGGACCTACTCATGAGTACTCATGAGTTACCCGCACTCGCGACATCATATCAGGAAAAACTACATTCTCTAGTTACTCATAATTAGTTATAATTTCTGCTAACTATCAGTTTTTATGATTATTGGCTTTTAGGACCTTTTATCTAGGTCCCTAGTACTAACCGGTGCTAATTAGAACTATTTATTACTGATTATATCCCCAATTATGAAATAGGAGATGGGCAGGTATGCATATGTGTTGGATATGGCTATTTCTGAGCCCGAGAGCCCTCAATTAACATGGTTACCCACTACTGGTCCCCTGCAATTGCCACAGTCATTAAAATCTACTGCTAATTTCACCTAATCACTGGGATTTAGTGTTAATTTCACCTAATTATCAGGATTTGGCACTAGTTTTACCTAATTATTGGGATTTACAGCTAATTTCATCCCATTATGCCACATTAGCCATAATTTCACATATTATCTCAATCATTATCCAAATAGCCAGCAAATGATATTTGATTCAAATGGCATCAGGTTCAGATTAGATAACATCAGATTAGATAGGGTGGTACCAGGTATCAGTGAGGTAGAATGAGTGGGGATTGTAAAATAAATGGACCAGGCATGCATGGGGATAATGAGGAGACAAGATAGGAATGAACAAGAACCAACTAGGCATTAGCCATCCTCATTCCTTCAATGTCAAAGAGCTTATAAGTTCCCTGAACATTTGAAGATTCGGAGGCCCCAGACATGGTGGTGCCACTGGTACAAGTTAGCTTTTAAAATATGCCCTCAGAATGACCCACTCACCAGACAGCATCAAATATGTTCACCATCATTGCCCTGTAGAGGACAGGATGCTCCTTTTCGAACAGATCCATCAGTGCTACAAGTCCAATATATACCTGCTCCATCTCTGTTGAACCAAATCCCCGACCATCAGGGCTTTGTGTCTGGAGAATCGCAGCATGAAGCTAAAAGGGAAGATTATTAGTGTTCCTCGAGATCAAGTTCAATATGGTCAAGTTACGGTCGTTGCCACGGAAGCCAGCATGACTTTCGGGATCATGGTAACAACCTGGCCTTTCACCAATGCAGTCGGAAATAGGTCAACATATTTCTCTGCTAGTGTTGGGCTTATGCCACGAAAGAAAGCAGTCTCCAACGTGGAGAGGATGGCAAGATGTTCGAAAGGTTTGCTGCGGTCAATCATCTAGAGTTCATGTCAGCTTCGAGTCAAGTTATAGGGATAAGGGTGATAGCGGCCGCATTGCATAGTAGCCGTGTCGCGCAGTAGCCGCGTCGTACAGACTGGGACAGGGGACAAAAGAGCTCGTACTTACCTCGGGAGAATCCCCTGGGAATGTAAATCGGCGCTTCTGTAGCCAATCTTCGACTCGTTGACGATCCCCCATTTTGATTTTGTAGTGGGCGGCACACTGCACAGTGCAGATGGCCCGGAGACTGGTGCGCGTGTTGTGGATGCGTTGCAATGACTACGAACAGTAGTTAGTTGTGCCCCAATTCAGAATGTTAATACAGAAGTTACCAATCTCAGAATCCGCTTGAGGTATGGCCGATCTTGTTGAATGCGTCGGTGGATATCTAGGAGATCAAGCTCTTTACTACGAATTAAAAGGCTTTTGGTGGTCGATTCGATGACTTCGAGTCTGTCGGGGTAAGCATTGACAAAGAGGATATTACCGACGACATCCTGCATATTTAGGCGGATGAGCTCGGTCATTTCATCTGTCTGGTTCAGTAAACCGCCCGGGTGAAGATCCGTTGACAGAGGCCACGCGATGGTCGGGGGGATGGCGTCGGTGTCGACGTCGGTGTCGGTGCAGATATAGGCATCGCTCTGGTCTTCGTCATGCTCTGCGTGATTGATTTTCGCTCCTCCCGCTTTACATACGCATCGGTTTTCATCCTAGTTGATTTTGTTGTACTTTGGCGCACGAATACCACCTCGTCATCGTCGACCCAGTTCGCAGACTATTCATCAGCGGGGTACATGAAAAACGGTTGGACACACACCTCCTTCTCGAGTTTCTCCTGCCGCTTCGAAGCCCCCTTGTAGGCTGGCTTAGCCGTTGGGCGGGGTTGAGAAGGGGCCGCTTTCGTACTGGTAGAGACCCGCGTTGCAATTTCCTGTTGCTAGAGTGTGAGCTGGGTGTTTCATTGCCAGAAGACCTCCGTATTTACCTTGTTATTCGATCTACCGGAAATCTGCTTCGTTTTCCCCTTGTTGATAATTTTAACGGAGCTCGACTTGACCGTAGTTCGTGCTGATTGAGATTCGAGTTGCTGGATTGATGGCGAAGGCGCTTGATGCCGTGAATTGGTACGATGGTCGGCCGATATAACACCTTGAGCCGCGAGGAGGGCCTTGAAGGCAAGTCCATATCACGAGGAACTTCGCGGCATGGTTTCGTAGTCGGATGGCCCTTGGACCGAGGCTTGGGTGTGATTGGCATAACCTCCCTAGATTTGATTACGGCGGCTGGACGGCCCTTGGATCGAGCTTTGGATACAATTGGTAGATCGTCCTCAGATTCAGTTGCCGCTCTAGCCTGCGGAAGATGGGAACGGCTAGGTAATGTGAGTTAGACAATACGAAACAGACATATGTGAATACAGACCTAGCGAGTTGGGACAGCATTGGGGCCTCCTCGGGATCCAGTGGAGGGTTGAAGTCATCGGTGTCCAGAAACGCCGTATTCTCATCGGAGCTGACTATACTCTCAGGGCGAGAAGGCGCCCGGAGAGTGGTATCCCCTGCATCATCATCCACGTCGCTGCTGTTAAGCTTACGCCAGTTCGCCCGCTAGACAATACAATGAAACCCCTACTCGATCGAAAAGACTTGGACTTACCTCTTCCAACATTGTTTGGCTATCAATGAATCCCTCCGAAGAACCGTAACTATCGACCGAGTCGTCCTCACTCTCCTGATTAGACTGTTCGGCCTCGTCGTCGACTTCCATGTCATCTGAAATTGATATTGAGAAATAGATTTGAATGGACAGTGAACGATTACCATCACTCTCAGAAGGGTGAGCCAGATCGGACCCTCCCAAACTGTGCCTAGAGTCAGTGCCGTCGACCTCTGATCCACTGTCATCCATGGCTGGCGGTAGGAATCGGCGGGCTATCGCAATTGGTTTGGATTCATCAGAAATGCTTTCCCCAGCTCGATCTCCGGAATGTTTCGACCTCGTGCGCGCAGTGCCTTTACCATCAGTTAGTAACGTGCCAGGCCCTGCATTAGCACCCTTACCTGCCCCCGATCTCTTTGGTATTTTGGCCTGCCGTCTGAGCGCAGCTGGGGGACCCGGACTGAGTCCAACCTAGACATGAATTATCAGTTATTGGCCCCAGTAGGACCAGGTCTGTATTACCGCCGTTCTCGACACCTTGACTTTTTCAGATCCTCTACCAGGAGTGGAGGGTGGGCGCTTGTTCGACAATTTGGCGCCGCCCGGCATTAGCTCCTCCCACACTGTCAAGTTTCAACCAATCAGGATAATAGAATCAAGTCGGAGATGCTCGGATGCAATTACCGCGGTTTTCCATGGCGGCCCTCTTGCCAAACGTGGTAACCGTGCGCCTTTGTGAACTGTGTGAATAAATAAATAAATCGGGGAATGCAGGCCCGACTGACCGCCGGCTGCTGTGGCTGTCAGCTCATCGAGACCCCTTTTTTCTTGTTGCTCTTCACGTACCCGCGGGACGGTAGCCTTCCACGCTCGTACTGAGCCGCGCGATTCCATGACTTGAGTGTCGGCGTCGAATAAGTGAGACATAGCAAGGGAGGGTCAGCGAAGAGTCCGGAATAGGCGACTATGCAGTGAGTGCGAAAAACACAAACAAATTCAAACTCATTCCGAAGGTTGGCCACCTGTGCTACCATGTGACATGCCACCATGCACAATCGCATCTCCGTGTATCGCAACGCAACCCATGACTGCCAGTGAGTTCGCTCAGGATATGACCGCACACACAGGCGTATAACTTATATCACAGGTTCAATCCAATGGTTTTTAGCACTCATTCACCGCCAGCGTATTCCCCAAGTCCAGCGGGTGCCGCCCCACCACCCGTGTTAAGATCTTAGGCTTTCAATCTGCCCGCGCCACTCTTGGTGCCAACTGCAGCTTTTCCCCCTTCTTAATTTACATTACTGATAATCTACAGCGGCTGCAGCTGCAGTATCCAGTCTGAACCTCTGGGAGGTCTAGATCCCGTTTCGTAACTAACTATATAGTATTTTCTATATCATCATGACCGTCTGCCCGGGCTGCACTGTGCATTTTTCTTCACGCGGCTTTTCGCAACATATTCTCACCACCACGAATCCAGCATGTATGGGTATTTTGGAGCGAAGCCTTCAGGCCGCCGCCGCCGCCGCCGCCTCCTACCCCCACGCGCCAGGAGACGACTGGGAGACCGATAATGAAATGGAAGTCGACCCGCAACGTGAGGACCCACCCCAGCCTGATACTTCCGATGGCGCTAATGGAGGCGCTGATAACAATATCAACATGGCTCCGATTGTCCACAAAGATAATCAATCTGAACATGGGAACGGGGTTTCGGACGAGGACGAGGACGAGTTCCTTTGGGGTGATGAGGAAGATGATGAAGGAGGTGTAGTTCGGGACGATTACGACGCACTGGAGTCAGATGGGGATGAAGAGTTTTGGCCGCTACCCGAGGTCCCTGGGGACCTCGATTCGAATCAGCCTCCCCCTCCAGCACAACCTCCCCAGCCGGCGGGTGGGGGTGCGAGCACTACCAGTAGCAGGGAACCGAGAAAACCATTCGTTGAAATGCTAGAATCCTCTCGAGCTGGTGAACCCCTTCCGCAACGTGTTGAGAAGCCGGGATATAGTGGTTACAGAACAGGTCCCGTCGACAGCGAGAATCCGTGGGCCCCTTTCAACAGCAAACTCGATTGGGAGTTAGCGCGATGGGCGAAGCTCCGAGGCCCAGGATCGACAGCTGTCTCAGATTTATTGGGTATTGATGGTGTGAGTCAGCTTCGACCGCATCTCGCCCTATGTTGTTAAAGTCATACTTTTCTTACAGTTCCAAGACAAGCTTGGACTTTCATACAAAAATTCTCGAGAATTGAACCAAATCATTGATACTCAGCTTCCCAACGACCGGCCGCGCTTCGAACGAGGGGAAATCAAAGTCGCAGGCGAAGCTTTCGACATCTACTATCGAGATCCCCTCAAATGCGTGAAGGCCCTATTCGCAGACCCCGAGTGTGCTGGCAATCTTCTTCTCAGGCCCGAGCGGCACTTCACGGATGCCAGTAAGGAAGATCAGCTTTACCATGAAATGAATACGGGCAGGTGGTGGTGGGATACTCAGGTGACCAAATTACTTTTCAAACTTCAGTTCATCACTCAAGACCTCCCCAAATTTAGCAAACCCTCGACAGGAACAACCCCGGCGGTACAATCGTACCGGTTATAATATCTTCTGACAAAACCCAAGTCACTGTTTTCGGATCTAAGCAAGCCTATCCCGTTTATCTGACCATCAGCAACATCCCAAAAAATATCCGTCGCAAACCATCTCGTCGTGCGCACATACTCCTCGCATACCTCCCAACGACAAAACTCAAGCACATCACCAGTGAACCTGCGCGTTGACGTGCAGTTGTAAATTTATTTCACGCCTGTATGCGACGTATCCTTGCTCCCCTCACACCAGCCGGAATCAATGGCAACTCATGGCCAGTGGAGATGGGGTTATACGGCGAAATCATCCAATCCTTGCTGTTTACGCCGGGGATTATCCCGAACAGCTATTAGTCACAGGTATCAAGTCAACTTCGTGCCCGAAGTGCAAGGTTACTAAAAAAGACTTGGGTAACCCGGCCGCGCCACTGGATGATCGCAACCTCGAAGGTGTTCTCCAGGCGCTCGCATTGGTAGACGATGACCCATTGGGGTTCGCTCATGCTTGTAAACAAAATGGGATAAAGCCGGTTGTCCATCCGTTCTGGGAGGATCTACCATACGTGAATATATATAGATCTATCACATCCACATTCTACATCAGGTTTACCAGGGCATCGTCAAACACCTCATCTCGTGGATAGAACAACTGTATGGTCGCAGGAAATTGATGAGCGTTGCAAGCGATTCCCTCCAAACCACCACATTCGGTTATTTATGAACGGGATCTCCTCCTTATCTAGAGTTACCGGGAGAGAGCATAGCCAAATGTGCTCATTCCTGCTTGGTCTTATTGCTGAATCACCCTCGCTTAGTGTTTCGCGCAATGTTACTGCGCAGAACCGGAAACGCGTCGTTCGCACCATCAAGGCCCTCCTGGATTTTGCATTTCTCTCTCAATACCCTATTCACTCTACAGCCACCTTGAAACAGCTCCAAGATGCGCTCCATCGTTTTCATCAAAATATGGGTGTTTTCATCGCTGTTGGGATCCGCACCAACATGGATTTTCCTAAGCTGCACTCATTCCTTCATTACGTCTCCATGATCAAACTTTTTGGAACCACCGACAACTACAATACGGAATACACAGAGCGACTTCACATCGATCTTGCGAAAGATGCCTACCGAGCAACAAATCACAAGGATGAATATGCGCAGATGACCATATGGCTCGAGCGAAAAGAAAAAATTCTTCGGCATGAGAAGTTCGTGCAATGGCAAGAGCTTGCTGTAGAGACTCCGTCAACATTGGTCGAGCGTCAGGTCATTCTCCCCGCCGTTGCTCTGGAACGTCAAGTAAAAATGACAAACATCCGATGGTTCGATCAGTCGCTATATCATGGCTCATTCGTGATTACGGTGCTAAGCATTTCAATATTGCGCTCGCTCGCTTTGCCGTAAGACTCCTCCACCCTGACCTGCGCACGAACCGGCTTATTGAAGAGAAAGCCTCTCAAATGGATATATACTTCAACAGTGTCCCCGTCTACCACACCGCTAAGTTCATCGCCCAGTATCCAGCTCAAGTGGACTATGAAAATACCACTCTCGATTCTATTCATGCTAAACCTGCTAGGGGAAACCCGAAACGAGGCAAGGAGGTCATTCCAGCTGCTTTGATACCGCCCTAATCAGGGACTCAGATACGACTACGACCGGTGACGACCTCAAAGGTCAATGTTTTCATACCCCAAGCCATTTCAAACTGACCAGGCTACTTCTAGATTATCGTGTTGGCCGGGTCCATGTAATATTCTCCATCCCAGAACGCTCCATCCTGGGCCTCTTTCACGGTCTCAAACCGCCAAGATATCTCGCGTATATCGAATGGTTCACTCCCTTTCGCCAAGCCCCTGAACCCGATCATGGGTTGTACCAACTCAAACGCGCCTATAGCTCTGACGGAGAGCAGCTCGTTAGCGTGGTGCCGCTCCTTAGTATTCAACAAAGCGCACATCTTTTCCCCCACTTCCCCGAACAGGTTCCGCACGGGTGGGCATCGCATAATGTTCTTGACACCTGCAGCAGATTTTTTCTCAATTCCCAGACAGATCGTTATGGATTCGTCCGTCTTCGATAGGCATTCGCACTGTGTTCCAATCAAATTTACTTTCTGCTTCCAAGTCAATAAGCATCCCAGCCTCTCAACCAACCGAGGAGGGATCTAACAAGGGTATTCGAACAGCTCAATTGGTGGGTGGAGGCTTCTCCCGGATGTGCGGGCCGTCCACCGGAATACCGGCGCTGGTTTCATTAATTGATCACCAACTGGGGATGCCAAATTTAGTCCACACACACGCGATCGCTCCAGTTTAGCAACTATGGATGCCAAATTTAGCCCACACACACGCGATCGCTGCAGTTTAGCAACTAGGGATGCCAAATTTAGTCCACACGCACGCGATCGCTGCAGTTTAGCAACTAGGGATGCCAAATTTAGTCCACACACACGCAATCACTGCAGTTTGGAGGGTGACGAGCCGTAATATACAAATGATGAATCCCCAAGCATAGCAAAACTAATATACATTGATCCTCAAGAGATTGTCCGCGTTTTATAGCGGTCTTCCGCGCTGCCTAACGTCTAACCGCCTTCTGCACCTCTGCCAGTGCCCGCCATTCCCATAAACCACACCTCGCGCTCGTGGGTAGAGATGAGCTGTCGCGACGACCGACCCGTTGTTGGTCATGCCTCGAGCTGTCCAATGTAGGCGGGATTCGGATGGGGAGGTGTGAA
Source organism: Infundibulicybe gibba (assembly GCA_015501065.1). Taxonomy (NCBI): domain Eukaryota; kingdom Fungi; phylum Basidiomycota; class Agaricomycetes; order Agaricales; family Omphalinaceae; genus Infundibulicybe; species Infundibulicybe gibba. Next base: position 141,091 of record JADNYI010000090.1, on the reverse strand, counting down.
GAGGGCCCCTTCGCGCGACCACAATGATTAGAAGACCTGAAGCAAGTACATGTAGCGGTGGGCTCACATTATAATCCATTGAACCCTTCTCATACCACGCCGCCTCTCAGCATCGACCACGCGAAAGATCTGTTGTCGTATTATATCGCAGCTTTCCTCGTTTGGCCTGTATGAGCGAAGGCAAAAGACATAGTCATATTCGTATCAGTTATGAGGTGTCGGAGGAAGGATCGTGTCGGTGGTGTCGTGTATTGGGTCGGAGGTATGTGACTGATTGTGTATTGAATGCGACGATGCGTGATTACCTCAGAAGCAAAACAAACGAGCAACAAATTGAGAATCGCGAATCCGACTCTAAACCCTTCATTCATATTTGGTCAGAAACCTCGGGGCTCTCTCGCGTAGCATCAACATGCAAGAGTCGCTTTTGTCACTTCAAGTTGCACAAAAGAATCTCTATGGATTGCTGGTTCCATGAGGCGCTGGTCTCCTCAGACTGCCTCGCGCTCGAGTAAACGTGCATACCGTTTGGAGGCGGTACTGCCTACAGCTACGTCATAACGCCTCGTATGCTCGCAATAGACTATTAATAGTGTTCTCCCTTCACAACACAGCTCCCTATCACGCGTCGCAATCTAACAATCCATTGGCGTAGCCCGGATCGAACCGCTCCTTGTCCCGCCCGATGCCTTTCACATCGAATCTTACCGATATGCAAAACTTTCAAAAAAAAAAAACAATAAAAACAAAAGATATGATGAGCGAGTGTTTTAGATTAACAACAAACAAAGCCTCCTAAGGACTCTAGAAGAGTTCTCAAAGACTGCGAGGGGACCCGCTTTGGATGCGACCTCGACGCGTACGACGCGCGAGAGGAGAGATGAACGAATGGAATAGACGCGAGGGCGTCCGGGAACTGGGAACTTAGCGTAGAATGAGTGCGACGCGAGTCGCGCTCTCAAATCTTCGGGTGCGGTGCGACGCGAGACGGCGTACAACAATACGCAAGACTTCTTTGACTGCGATCGGGCGACTTGGTCACAGACCGATTACGTGAATGCGAATGAACGTGGAGGAGTGCGACGTGCGACTCCTGTAGGGAACATGGATAGTCTACTCTGAGACTGTGAAACTGAGCTATGAACTCTGAGGGGGAAACTCTGCTAGATTCTCTCTGTGGAAAGCGAAGTATGTACATGGCCTATATACTGTGGGCGAGTCGCGGCGTATGTAAGGGTCTATGTACGATGCGATGGACCGCTGATCATGTCCTGAGTCCGGTAATCTAAAGTGAAATAAGAGAATATGCAACAAACCCGGCGCGATCGCGCGTCCGCGTCTTGCTCGGGTCACCTAATGGGCACGTTGTCGAGGTGTCCGGGCCTCATGGAGGCTCTCGCGGTGATGTTGGTACGTGTCGCAGTCGGTGTGGGTCGAGGCACATTAGGGTCTCTTGTTAGGAAGTACTGAGTGCGCGCGGAGCCGTGTTGAGGCGCGATCCCGTATGTGCTGAGCTGCGAGAGGGTCCTATACGAGTGCGACGGCCTCGCATCGTATCTATGAGGTGCGGCGAGCTGATCCTGTCCGTTATCATGGGTGTTGCTGCGGTCCGAGGCCGTTGTGTGGGCTTGTGGGTGCGCGCGTCGAGCCTGGCGAGTCGCGCTGATCTTATCTTGGTGCGAGATGTGGCCTACGAACCCATAAGCGCGCGGCGCGCTTATCACCGTATCCCGGCCCTGCGCGCCACAACTTGGCCCCTGGCCCGCTTTCTACTATCACGCGGGAGTAGATCACCTCCATCCCCGACATCACATCCGCTACCTTCCAACGCGCGCCATGCTCATACCGATGTGTCCTGCTGGACGCTTCAAGTACCGCCCATCCGCGGTTCGAACTTAGCAAGGAGGTAGAAACGGTAGTGGCATACCTGGTGAGCATCCCGGTCTCTACATACGGGATCTGTTATTACGAGAAGAGACAGGCCGGAGAGATACGGGATTGACTCGCGAATCGTCCACCGCATCAACTTATCCCCCAAATGTCGCATCCCACCCAACGCGAACCAAATCCAAGCCCAGGACCCAACACGTAACACATCGTTTCACCCCCATCGTTCGGCTGCGCCATAGTAGCACCAAAGAATATCATGACTATCTATTTCCTTCATTCAACACGGTCTCCTGCCACGCAAGGACGGTGTGCTATCCGGCGTCAGGACTATCTTTCACGCGGTGGACCCAACAAAGGTCCTTTGAGACATCGATTACCAGCTGTTCACATCCATTTTGTCCCCTCGCAGAATGCTCGGCCTCACTCTCGTCCTTCTCACCGTTTGGATCGGCATAACCAAATGACACGTTACCATAGCGATCGCGCTTACCACCAACTTTACGCTAAAACACGGGTTTGGGGGACGGTAATCTGGTGCATTCCCCTTCCCTAACACTTACAATACGCGTCCACTGACTATAGCTATTTAGTGGTGATACCCACGAGCGCGATCAGGTGAACCAAAGGGGATTGTGCCTTTGCAGTAGCGCGTTCAAAGGACCATCCTTATTCCTATCCAATGCTGGGCGACATTCTCTAAATACGCCCTCGCCGAAACGAAACCCCGCGCGTCAGCCACTTCGCGCCCTTGACTCTCTTGCAAATTCCTAAGACTTGATTTCCCGCTGCCTGTGAGTCCTTGAGGTACTCGTTGCTTACTCCCGCACTCACAATCACTGCCGGGGCGATGCGCGACGACACGCATTCCAACATATCGTCGCCTAGGGTATGTTTGTGCCTAGAGGGATAAACGAGAAATGTGCAATTACCTTGACTAGGAGCACTCCGTCGACAGCAGCACCGTGGGGGATTTTCTCGAAATTTTGCGACTAATGGACGATATCACGCGCGGCGACACATATTCCAACAAGTCTTAGAGTATCGTCGCTCAGGGCATGTTCACGCTCAGAAATAAACTAAGAAACACGCGATCGCCCCGACTACTAGCAGCCCTCTGTTCATAGCAGTACCACGGAGGATTCTCTAATGATTCGTATCATATATCATACTATTCGTCCAACCGCTACTATCTTCAAGACTAACCGATTGTAGCAATATACCTGTATCCTTTGCAGCTTCACCACCTTCGCGAGCCTCTGGCTACAAAGCCGCGGAACGGGTACGTAGTCCCCCACCCGACCGACCACTCGCAGCCGCACGCATCCGGCGAGCATCACGCAGACACACGAACTCGGATGGCCCTGTCAAGGTTCAGACTCGCGGTTCGAGCGCTATAGTAGCCAATGAGCCGAAGTAACAAAATCCAGAGCTCATGCTGACCTTCTACACATGATGCATGCCCACATGTATCTAGTAAATCACCATTTAAAAGTACACTCAACGAATTATCCTTGTAGTAGAAATTTCGAACTAATAATCAAGTTAAAAGGTTCTAATTTTCGGAAATTATAATCTTCTTAGCCAGTGATTAGTCATTTTTAGATTATTCGGTCATTAGAGGCCATTAGTTGTAGTTTGTCATGGTTTAGATGTGATTGTCACCCATTATAATAAATTCTACATAATTATTAAATGGAGGTTTTCCTGATGTCATGCCTTAACGAGAGTGTGATGGAGGGCCGGGGGTGAGAGTGCTCAAGGGTAATAAGCTAGAAGAGACGTAATGAGGTGTCATTAAGAGAAGAGAGTGTGGCTTACCTCGTAAAAAACAGGGTTATGGGTGATGCGCCAGACGTGAGGCGCAGCATGAGCGCGACGGGTGTCGGGGAAATAAGAGTCGGCGAGAGTTGGCAGATGCATGGACAGGCCCAGGGAGACGAGGCCATCGCGACACTGTCATATTAGGGAGAAGGCAGGAGGCGAGTGATAGGCGGCGTCGGTGGGTGCGGCGATGGGGGTGGGAATCATTGTGTGGAGCAGAAGAGTGCAAACGTTCGTTTGGCGTTGAACCAGCCGTTTTCGCAACAAGGGGCGCGGTGAAACATACAGTAAGCGAGCATAAGCGACGCCAAAATTCGAGTTCCGATAGACAATGGTAATTTCAGTCTACATACGTCATGGTAAGGTACAAACGACACATCAGAGCCCTCACCAGCACCCATGATGGATATGAATAGAAACAGCATCATTGTTGTAGCGTAGTCGAGCTCTGAATAAACTACCAAGTATCTGATTTGGGATCATAAAGGCCATAAGACACTACCCCACGGCCAGATGACTTCCGAGTTCCAAGTTCCCGGCGTCCAGGCGTAGCGCCGACCCCCACCCCCCTGTCTGGCGGCGAGCGCGGGCATTCTTGAATACTGCATGTTAGTCCTTGTCAATCTAACGCTGTTGTATACTCACAATAATCTGCCACCGTCCAGTGTCCAGACGGACATCATACTCATACCTCACAAAGTACATATTATGTTACATGTAACATAATATATATCCGCATTAGGATAACTAACATTCGTACCTATTCAATGACTGTCACTAAGACGGCTCGACGTCAGCTAATTCTCCAAGACAGAATTGGATTACTGGCATGTTCAACGAATGGCGGAGGGGTGTCGGGTGCAAACATGGAAATAGGTAATGACATTTACCCCTGCCAGGGGCCCTGCAAGGCACGAGTAACTGCGGTTTGATAACCGGCTTAGCCGAGCGTTACGTGTCGTTGCACTGCTGTGTCGTCTCAGGCTGGACCAGGGGGCTCCCACCAGAAAAATCCGAGACTGTAACCTCCCCCGATGGGTACCGTCTTATCTTGGACAGGGTCTGCCCAAATCAGGTCGGTACCCACTTAGCCGTCGCTTAGATGGTAGTAATCTCATCTCCCCGACACTTCTAAGTTACTATCTCTACGTTGGCTCGGTGGTGGCTGGCGAGACCTATTCGAGATCATGGAAAACGCTCGATGCTGCCCTTTTCCTCCTTAGCTCTCCCCCCACATCTGGGAAAATTATGTCACTATGACCACATAGCTAGCTGCAACAGACTTGGCCACTTCCTCCCTCCTTGCCTCCCCCTTCCTTCTAACATCATTTAGGCACTGGGCCTGATTCCTATGTTGATGAAACTTCCACGGATTCTCAGGTTTTGGTAAGTGAATTGGCCTGCCACAGATATTGCGGATAAGGAGTGAATGTTTATTGTCACCCGCATTGTAGTAGACTTCAAATTTGATGGGATTTCCATTGGGGAGTATAATAGTAGTATATTGTGGTGGGTTAAAGGGAATTGGATCATACTCGTTCCGTTTTTTGGGCATTATAGATATAATCTCTGCCAGTCATCTAAGCGACGGCTAAGTGGGTACCGACCTGATTTGGGCAGACCCTGCTGAACCCTGTCCGAGATAAGACGGTACCCATCGGGGGAGGTTACAGTCTCGGATTTTTCCGGTGGGAGCCCCCTGGGCTGGACGTTGGATACACCACTGGCAGCTATGGTGGCCAACACCGTCAAATGGCCTATACACTCACCCCCAACGGTTAGCCAGATTTCCAGGCGCATCGCGACTGAGTAGCATACCAACCGGCCCCTTCCTTGGAGACAGCTCGCCGCTGCAAACACATCTCCAGCGTCATTTGCCTCAATGGCCTCCCGCATGTTAGCCTCCAGAATATCACCCTCCGCTCCTGTATGTGCACCCAGTGCGCAGCGGAGAGCCATGCAAAGGTACCCTCAAGTACTTTCTTTTCACTTGCACTCATTCTCATTAGACTTGCCTTTATAGCTCAAAATGGCGTCTTCGTGCCCGCCCCAGCAGCCCTACCACACTCTACACACCACAGCAGCAACCTGCACAGTCCGGCTTGGCTTGCCCGCAAACGGGATGCGGGCATTGCGCCACCTCGCAATCGAAACGGAGGTCATTCTTCTGTAGAATGCCACCCTCCTCTAACGGGGTACTCTCCGGCATTTTCAATCAGGATACGCGCCGTTGCCGCCCAGTGAATGCAATCCATCCCTAATGCCAGTGCCACTTTCTTTCTTCACAATTACAAATCGCTAACCGCTGCTAACAGTGTATTACACGTCGAGCTGGCCGCACCCATCAGTGTTCCGCAGCGGAACCAAAAGCGCTTGAGCAAGAGCAACCGCGTCATCACACAGTGAGGGGGGATATTGTGACGTTTGCACATGCGGGGCCACGCGACCGTACATGGTGCAACTGCCTGACATTGTAGGCTGTGGAAGGCGGAGGGCAATATGAAGCGGGCCATCTCAACACCGTCGCTGGAGCTGAAGGCGGTTGGCGAGGGGGCAACAGTGCATGAGCACAAAACAGCATCCTCATCAAGGTGCATATTGCCCTGGCCAATTACCACAAGCCTCACTCAGTGCAAACCAGTGCCCTTGAAGCAACACGTTAACACCACCTGTGTCTCCCCGATAGCACACTAGCGCCGCCGTTCCAATTGGCGCCACCTCCCCTCGCAACCAAGCCACTCCTCCGTGACGGACTCACCCTGGTTGACACACCGCGGCCTTGTCCGCTCGAAAATTATGTCGATGCATGGTTCGAGTTCTCATATATTCGATATCACACGAAGTCATATTGGTATTGTTCGGTGCCCCCCAACATATAGTACACGGTGAGTAGCGGATTTTATCCGATTTTTCGTTATTGAATCGTAACCCACTCCAGCCCACGGCATTTGACGCCCGCCCTCCGCGCAACCTACCCTCCTGCTGACCATACGCGTCTGCCGCTCCCCCACTAACGACACTTACTATCTCGCCCAACAACCACGAGCAATCATGCTCGCTACCAACATGACGCTGACTAACTACACGCGGTGAGTCTCCTTACTGCTCCATTCAACAATACACAGTGTAACGCTCTGTCAACCACGCGCGCGTGTACCCGTCATTTTTCGCCCAACACCATTGCAATGTAACGGTCTGAATTGCGTGAATACACTTCGATACTAATAGTGCTCTTTGTATCATGTATTTACTGCTAATATAATTGATTTATGTACTTATTCTCCGTATATTGGATCTAACTTTGCGAGGTTCGAGCCGTCGAAATAGTAGATATGGTGAGTACATACCATATTCATCCGGGATGGTATGAGCCTACCATATCTGTCGAAACGGCAAATATGGTAGGTACACACCATATTCAACCGGGATGGTGTGGGCCCACCATATCCGTCAAAATGGCGGATATGGTGAGTACACACCATATTTAACCGGGATGGTGTAGACCCACCATATCCGTCAAAATAGCGGATATGGTAGGTACACACCATATTCAACCGAGACAGTGCGAGCCCACAATGCTCGACAGGATGGTGGGCACGCACCATTCTTCAGTGAGCCCATTGGAAGTGCAGATATAATTTATAGTAGGTACATACTATATTTTAATGCTCATAGGGTCTCAATATGGTAGGCTAATACTAAATGTAACAGGCTGTGAACAGCTTTGTGTGTGTGTACGTGAACAAGTTTTGGTGTATGTACGTATGTGATAATACAGCCTGCCACCTGGCACTTATCTGCACTGCGCGGCCCTTAACTAACTCTCGCTTTCACTGAATCCTGAAATTCTTCTGGAGATCGCAGCACCAACTTAAACTCAGTATTACCGGTCCGGAACAGTTATCAGCCTGGACGACAATGCAATTGAGGCGTCCAAACCCAAAGTTCAGAAATTCAAAAATTCAAAAAAAGGTCAGTCATAAAACAATGCTTCCCGTGGTCCCTACTGACAGCCCCCGGATTCACCAGGATCCAAATAAGTGGCTCAATCGGATTTGATGCTGCCAGATATAAAGCCGAGATCGGGACCTCGAACACTGTTTCGGAGGCAGAGAATGTGTCGCTACAGGGGGAGGTTGACGCATTGAAAGTAAGGTTGAAGGACACTCTCGGAGTGAGTAGCACCAATGATTGACGTCTCGTGCTAATATGTCGTAGGATCGCGCCGCGATCAACAATATCAAGCGCCGAGTGCTTCTGGATATCATCGGTGAGGTGGTCGCGTCCTATCATGACGGCAATGTGGTTGCGCCCCATGATGGGACACAACCACCTCGCCTTCGTTTGCGGCTACGACGATTGGGATAATTGGGCGGCCACCCTTGGCAACGATAGGGGTTAGGTGCTTGCACTGGCATCGATGGGGCTAACCTGGGACCACTTGCTCGAAGACTGGATGGACCAGTATGAAGCTCTATAGTTGCTGGTACTTCGCGGTGATGCACTCCAGAACTGTGGTAATGAGGCTGCGCGCAACGAAAGGGTGAAACATCTCAGAGACAGCATTTGGCTTTTCCAGAGGGTGGGCGAGAAGGGAAAGACATGATCAACATAAGTGGTGTTTAATGGCACAATTTGGACTCTTTGAACCATACATATGTCCTATAGATAATATATAGTATCGGTATAAAAAGATTTTGACCACGACAACGAGCAAATAGGACGAACGCCGTGGCCACTACAGCGGGTCATCTCACACCTCTGTCCTGGGCGCGGAGATTCTGGCGGCGGCGAGCGAAGAAGGGCCTTTCGTTGATGCGGTATTGTCTGAAAGTGACCCTGGGATGGTGATGAACAGCTTCACCGGCTATGCCGCACGAATCTTGGTCCGGTGATGGTGCTGAAGGGAACCGATGCTGACAGGGCAGGCAGCTGAACCACTTGGGGGGAGGATGGGCCTTCGATATCGGTTTCAAGGGCTGGATTGGGTCCTCAGAGTTGATAATGAGAGGAAGAGTGGGACTGCTCAAGGAAACCGGAAGGTGGACAACGGAATAGGTTGTATAGGTTCCTTCTACTCGATGTTGACAAACTTTGGCCTCTCCTCTATGCATTTTCATCAGCAATCGGGGCAAGCGTTGGTTGTACTAGCTCCTTGCGCTTTCCTGCAACGGTCTTTTCTACGATCTCCGGCTGGCAGTAGCTCTTATGCTTCTCCAACTGGTGTGGACTTGAAAGTCCCAGAAGCGACAGGCGTATCAAGGGGCGTGGCGAGGCCTGGTGCTGTGGGTGTTGAGATATCACCTGATCAGATTGCGCCATATCACATCATATCCATCATCATTCACCATTATGATTAACTCAGTCTCACGATACATATACAGTAGCTACACAGCCACTGTTATGTAGTATATATATCATGTATCCCTGTAGAGTAGTTCTCTACTGGAATACAACAGTATCTACCCGGTTAACTACACAGTGTCAGGGTCACCTAACCCTGCTATCTGATTGATCTCTGATCTGTAGACCTGTATTCCAGCATCGGTACTCCAATTATCCGACATGGGGTGACCATGGGAGGCAAGGCCCAAAGGCAAGTGCAACGAAGGCGCAGATGGGTCACTCGAGGACAGGGCGAGAGGTGGATGACACGGACAGCGCGGAGAGCGCCAGCGCGAATTACGGAGATGAGGCAAGATGTATGAGCGTCTGGATCCGGGCTCTAGTCTGCAGCACGGTGGTGATGAAGGCAATAAGTGTAGGTGGTGCTGGAGATAATCTGAGTCCTTGGCGTCGGTCTCGAGTGGGTTAAATTGAGGAATGTTGGCGCTATGCTGAGGAGACTGGAAAATAGATGATATCATAGACCACTTCAATGCCAGGTCCGTTGCTCGATGTCGGGATTCTTCACCCGAGCCATAATCGTCGCAATCGCCATGGCACCTGCTACATCAACTCCCTGCGCTCTCCTGAAGCAATCTTTTCCACGACCCCCGGTCGGCAGCGGCCCATTCGCCCTACTAACGCGCTCGGGGTTGGCAACGTCTTGCTGCGCCCCTTCGACGCTCGCCTCCAAATCACCGATAAGCGCAGATTTTTCTCAGTAGTTCGGCTCTTTATGAACCTCTTCCACGCTGGATTTTACCATCTTGACAATCCGTACCGCCGACTGGCGAAAAATCTTGGAACGAGAAGAGTCCGCGTGAGGAGAGAACAAGAACACGGGGTCTTGCAAGCTTCATTCAGCAGAAATTGAAAGATGAGAGACGGAGAATAGCTGCCGAGAACGGCCCGGGTGTATTTGACGATATTATTTCTCGAACCTGACGTCGTCTCCTGGACCTTTTGCGCTGACTCCAACTTGTATGTCGTTGGAAAACTCAACTCGCCAGCTAGACGAAACCTACCAAGTCCCCGAATAGGGACGATAGCAGAAGTTGTACACGACCACATTCCAGAATGGTAGACCAACACCCAACTGGCAAGGGAACGCGACATTTGCCATTCGGGGACATTCTCGGCGATCAGTTCGCCAAGCTGGCTTTACCATCATCCTCCCCCACGCCCGATACGCGATATGGTGCTGTGCCGTTAGTCTCGCCCTAGACTGTATGTGATATGCGTCGGGTGCGGACCCAACAAGTGGAACCGTCGGCTAGACGGACAGGAACGTCGGTTCTGCTTCTCGGGTGGGTGAATCCAGAAACAGACGCTAGATATTTGTGAAGATGCTAATAACTTGCTCCGCTGGTTGAAGGTATTGACGTCCACCGGTGCGGGTGCGCGAATAGGCCACTCCCGATGATGTCGCGGAGGCTTCGATGGGCCCTAGTGTCATCCAAGCGGCCTGCGGGGAAGGGTCCTGTGGTAAATGGGTTTAGGAAAAGAGGCCTAGCATGTTCGAGGCACGCCCAAACCCAGAGCAACTTTGTCTCGGACGTTTCCATCTATCCCAATCGTTCAATTGGTCATACGCGAGGATCCTCGCCCTTCGGCAATGCTCTCCCCACGCAATTTTGTCTCAATTTGTCTAAATGAATCGGCGCTCACTTTATGTGGATGACGTTCTCCAAGTGCGTGTTCAAGTGTTGTTTCCATCCTCCACTCTCATTTGGTTAAAAAGGTGTCATTGTTTCTGGTTTCATCATCCCAACCACTCCTCAAATCCCAGTATTCCATTTGCCTCTCGATGTCTCAACCCTCCCAAGTCTATCTTACCCGTGAGGGCACCGAACTCATCCTCAACTACGGCCCCAAGACCCATGTGGCGCCGTCTTCACGCGTTCTTGTCGTCGGCGGGGGTGTTACTGGATTAACTGTAAGTGCTGCTGTTTCCGTTTGGTGATATTGTCTTATATATCTATAGACCGCATGGGCGCTGCTGGACGCGGGATACGCAGTGACGGTTGTGTCAGAGAAATGGGCCTCGTTGGAAGACCGAATTACCTCCCAGATCGCCGGCGCATTGTAATTCAGCCCTCATATCCAGTGGAAAAATTGTCTGACCATTTGTTCATTCAGGTGGGAATGGCCCCCGGCGGTGTGCGGAAAACACACGAACCTGATCTCGCTCGACAACTCGAAGCGATGGTGCATGACCACCTACCGCGGCCTCGACAAGCTCATCCACACCCTCCCCGCCCACGAGCACGGGGTCCGGATGCGGATGGCGAACTTCTTCTTCGAGCAGAGCATCCACAAGATGTCTGGCCAGCTGGAGAAGATGAATGAGATTGCTGCTGTTCACGATGTTTGTCCCACTCCCAGCTCCTGATGTTTTGGCTCCTGATCGTTCCCCCAGATCCAAGGATTCAAGCACGACCCGACACTAGTTAAGACTCACGCCGTCAACCAGGAGGCCGGCGTCGTCGACTCCTACCGCCACCTCGCACCTGTCATCGACACGGACCAATACATGGGATGGCTGCGATCGACGGTGATCGTGAAGGGTGGGAAGCTAATCACAGCACGAATCAATGGGGACTTGTTGGAGCAGGAGGACAGATTGTTAGCTAAGTATGGGGCTCAGGCGATCGTGAATGCGACCGGGCTCGGCGCGTATGAGACTGCTGCTGATCACTCCGTCGTCCCACTCCGGGGCGCCCTGGTTCGGGTGATCAATGACGGGAAGCGATTCCCGATGTGAGGGAGGCGCTATGGTGTCCCATGATGACACGCATGGAGCAGAGCGGAGGACATCGTGTTCATCGTTCCCCGGAATGACCGCACGCTCATCCTCGGTGGTCAGTCCGCGCGCCTGTCTATCCTGAACACCATTCTCACATTTGTATAGGTCTTGTCCAGCCCATGTCCACACTCTGGATCTGACGATCGACAGCCCAGAGATCGTCCGGATGCGGGATCGATGCAACAAGTTCGTTCCTGGTTGGAAAACGCCGAGCTGGACCGGTTCCATTCGTGCAGGGCCTCCGTCCATTCCGCGACACGAATGTTCGCGTTGACCGGGAGCAGCGGCTAAAGGCAGACGGGACGCATAGTCGCATCATCCACTCGTATGGACAGGGCGGAAGCGGGTTCACACTCTCGTATGTCGCCGGCCACTTCACCGTTTTAGGACATTATTGATTGTAGTTGACTAGATTCGGATGTGCTGCGGATGTGTTGGAGCTCCTCTCGGAGTTGGAGAAATCCCTTACCTGGAGCGTGCAAGTCTTTAGGTTCGGCGTAGGCTTGGACAAGATACTATCAATTATTACAGCCCTTTGCGTCGAACTACTTTACATGGACTATAATATTATATTATGCTGAGTGCAATCATGAACGAATCCTTGATCAATTGATGCCAATTCTATTGACCATACTTTCCAACTATACATACTCCCCCTACATGCGGTTGACCTAACTCAAATACGAAAGATTGGGCCGCGGGATCATCGATCAGGCCTAGACGATAGTCCTTGCTTAGCCACTGAGATAGCCATGAGCTGACCGACCATCTATCCCGCTACCAGTTTAGACGCGTTCACATTAGTTGGCCCGGAGGGCGCTAGAAAGTTGTGCATCTGGTTGACGCCGGGTACCATGCGTTCGCATCAGCCACCGACGTATAGCTAACCAGGGGGCGCATGGCTTGTACCCCCGGTTTCAATCGTCTACGCTGAAGAATTCGTTTCGTGGGGTGTAGGCTGCCAACAACATATTGGTAGATGATACATAGGTTGCTATGCGTAGCATGCGAATATCAAGCTCTGTTCAAGATTTGTACTGGCTACAGGATTGATCAGGCAGCGGAGACCGTCCGCTAGTCAGTTCGGGGAACGGGGTTAATCGACCCAGATAACTTTTTCGGGATCGAACCACGCCTTGGGGGTGTACTTTTTCCCATTCTCATATTGCGCATCCATCCTCGTTTGAACGGATCGGTGAATTTTGGGAGTACCGTTCTCGAATGGAATGGATCGCCCTCTCCCCAAGTTGAACCTATATGAAGAGACCCACTCGAAATTACCATCTGGTGCAAGCTCTTGGCGACGTTGCTCAATTGGGATGTATTCTAATAGCCACCAGAGCCGCGCAAGGCTGAGTTGATCGTAGATGGGGGAGAGTGCGTCCGCGAGATCTAGTTCTTCCTCTGACTCGACGATCGGATGCGCCGAGGGACCATCCCCGTCGGCATAGCTCGTAGGAACGGCCCCCTTCTTTCCATTCTTTCCTTTCTTCTTGGTTACCAATGGCGTACCTGCGATGCAGGATGAACCGACGGGAAGCGCAGGCGGGCGGGGGCGGATCTTTGGGAACAAGTCACCAGGGTTGAGGCCAACATCGCGGAGTCCTTCCGTGTTAAATAAGATGCCACTGTGTGTCTTGAAACACTCCCTAATCATCCACCGGAGGGGAATGCGGGCAAGGTTCGTTGTGGTGCTATTTGGCACTGGTGAAGAAACGTCAGATGCTGATTACGCGGGACCACTGGACAACGCACCTGATCCACCACCGACGTCTGCCCATGGTTATGTCAGTAGGATCCAAATTAAGTGCGGATGTGAACACTGACCACAATGGCAGCCCGCGAACCAAACCTATTGCCCTCACATGTCAGGGTATTGATTTAGCACTTGCGTGATGCGTACCTCTTTGACGTCGGTCGGTGTGTTGCGACCCTTTGCATATTTTCTCTCCATTTCTGCGTATTTCTCCTCCATTTCTGCATGCATTCCTTCCATTACTGCATATTTCCTCACCATTGCCCTGAGGACACTTTCCCAATGTGAATGATTTTTCTTTGGCTTCTGATCTGTAACACTCAAATTCTGTTCGCGGAGATCAGGTTTATTCCACAAGTTCGCTGTAAACTTGGCTCGGTGCTCGTCAAGCGCGAGCGCGTGCCGGAATGTTTTGATACTCGTGTTGGAACTCGTAAACGGGAGGCGTTTCGGGATCAGGCCCACGGAATTGACGGTGTCCCTGTCCTACTGTCAGATCGTCGCTACTACCGTTGGGATCGAAGACCCCACCAGACCCCGATAAACTCAATGTCAACATCAATGGAAAACGCTTTCTTGAACGCGTTGGACTGTTCCCACCCAATATCGTCCGTGCGAGTGAACATTTTGTATGCAAACGGTACTTGTTGATGATTACAAGGTGTCAACAACCCGACTTTGTGAATCATCCCAGCGAGGCTAATATCATGTCAGCATCCAAGCTAGGTGTCGGAAACCAAAAGCAAGTACCTCCTCGCTGTGTAGGCGCCTCGGGAAAACCCTATTTTGGAGGCAAGAAATGCTTCAGCTAGGAAAATCGTGGTGCGAGAGTATTTACCAAACAAGCAAATCCGATCGCCAGACTTGTCTAATGATTTAATTTTAAGGCGCGCTTGGCATAAGACTGTTCCGTATTTCACCTACAGTTTTGCATCAAGAACTCATACCCTGCTGTACGGGGATGAGGATATTTGTACACGCGGAGCTAAGCTCGAACCTACCCATGACGTGGGCATCGAGATCCCATGCGATTGCTTCGTCGAGACACTATAAGACGTTAGGCACTTTAACATTGTGGTTAATACTATGATGGTACCTTGGAGACTTTCGCGGCGAGAAACGTAGTAATTTCCGATGGCGATGTATATGTCCCTATTCCAGCCTGTGGATATATGATGGGTTATGGTTGTGGCCAAAACGCGGGTGGTTCAGAAGTACCTGATAATAGACCATTTGCTTTTCGAGATTGTCCTTCTTGAGCATGGCGAACAATTCCACTATATTAGAGTTCTGGAAATGATATTAGACTCGGGTGAATTGTTTGGTGAGAACGGACATCTGAGTCGAATCTGCACTATGGCCTTAGAGAGAGTGAGACCGAGTTGATAATAGCACATACTGATCACCTGTACCATCAAAACATAATACCAAGGTTCGGAAACCGTCAGTGTCGGTTGGAACGAACGTCGGAGGTGAATCGTCGCTTGTAAATTCACTTTCACGTTTGATCTTCGGAATGAGTTCGTTGTTAATGGGGTCCGCTATTGAAGCGCTTGCGACATGGCCCACTCCATTCCTTGTAGCTGGCTGAGTGAGGTTATTGAGCGTAGGGTGGGGGATAAAGGCCGTTCGGGGATTCGAGTCGTCGGATTGATGCCTAAATAGACGCGTTCCCATGGATGAGCTCGCCGGAGCAGGGTGCCGAACGCTCCAGCGGGTAGCCACACGGCGTACACATGTAAGCAGCATGCCTGACTCTGGGTACTGGAGGCAGGTAGGGCCTGTCGTAGGTTGGGCGGGCCCCCACCCAAGTCTGTTCTGCAAACTTCAGGCAAGCCATCTCCTTGATCACCCAGAAGAAGAATACACAAACACAAATAATATGATTGACATGCGACTCAGAAGCTCAGGCTGAGGAATGATCATCATTCACGGTCCAACGTTCACCCGTTCCGAATATCGGTGATGTCACGAGTCGACCGGTCGTGCCACTAGTGCGAGTAATCCATGGTCCATTAACGACATAAACACAAATTCGTGGATGCGAAGAGACACGCCTCAAGTTTTCAGTTATGAGTCCATACATAGTTGACGTGACAGCTGGCGTCCCCTCGACAAATGTTGGTTAAGAGGCTCAGGGCAGACGGGACGCACAGCTACATCACCCCTAGAGCCAGAGCGGGAGCCAAACCAAGATAAAACCCACGAGGCGCTGGATAACCCATTTATATGAGTGTATTTTTCTGTATGTATTCTAGACCGTGCTTTCCTGCGGTTCTAGGTTCAGGAATAATATTAATTGGATCTTCGCCGGCAGGGCTCATCGGGCGCTCGACGGTGTGGAAAGCAGGTGTACATCGATCCGTCCAATGCGGCAGCAAGTCGGCCATGGCTTTCCAGATTATTCCCATGTGGATAAGAGCCGTGTCGCGAAAAAGAAATTGCCTGCCATATATATCAACAATCTTTCCTGAAGCGATGATCACAATCCGACATCTCACGTACGTGTAACACAGGCATCCCACTTCAAGTCTCCGGTTTGAGTAAGCTTGTACGCATGAGCGCCAAACGATTAGTCGCGACTGTCGGTGGTCTGGCGGTGAGTTTATCCGCGAATCATACGAACAGAACCCACCGAGTGAAGAATCAAACTACTGAACCTATCTCCAAAATCGAGACGTGGGCCACTGGACCACAGCTCTTCACCTCAAATCAGCCCCAACCTAGCTCTCCAATCGCCGACATAGATATTTATTTTCCGTCGCCTGGAGTAACGTCCGCCGTTGTTCGCCACTCGATCATACCATATTCATCATGACGAACTAGGCCATCTGTATCATTAGAAGTAGGAGACCTTGTAATCGCGGTCATGGGATCATAACTCACTTGTGGCGGGTGGTTAGTGTCGAACTTGAAGCATCGAAGTTGAACTCAATTCCATCTCAAGGTAGATTGGATCCCGGGGTTACGACCAACTCCGGAATTGTGGGATTTCAAACGATTCTAGCCCCGCGATTGCTCCAAATGATTAATGAATTAATGAAGGCTTAGGTGCTTAAAATGTGTTTAGCATCGTGTAGCCTATCTCCTGGGCGGGGAAGCATATCGTGGGAGGAAGAGACTAAAATACATTTGTCGCCCATTGTATGGGCGCTTGTTTATCTAATGCCTGGCTGCATCCATTGACCTCATGTCAAATGCATTTCAAGGCTGGAGAAACGATGGAACCCCTCTCACCTCATGGGTTTGTAATCTCAGAAATCGGCGTTCCTCGGGGGGTTGAACCATACACGTTCCCCTCCACGCCTACCCCCCCGTATGTGGTCTGTTCCTGCTCCATCTCGTTGTGCGACGCTGAAAGATGGTTAGATACCTTCTTCGAAGACAAACCAGGTATGCGTCTCACCAACATCCAATCCGGGATGGGCGGGATGTGCCAAGTTCAGGCCCACGGGCGAGGTACATATGTGACGGAGTTCAAGGCGGCGACACCTTGTCTGGAGCATTACGGGGGGCGGGAATGTAGTAGGCTGGGCGCTCAAGAAGACGATAACCTGGTTCATATTCGTTTTGGGTGGCGGGCAGGCCGGTGAGCGCATGTAGAGGTAGGCATTTGTGGTACGTGTATGAAGGAAATGCGGCATGGTGGACACGGCCGTTCATGCGCTCGAGCTATCATCAACCCGCAAGGTGGAGATGGATTAGGGTGAGCTAGGCTAGGCTGGAACGCGTCGTTTGAATCCGTTGGCGGATGTCAAGTGTGAGTGTGCAACTCGCCTAATATCATCCACCCGGCGAGGCTATTCAAGAACGCGTTATTCCCAATTCCCCTCCCATCCCTATTTTCCAGCCATTTTGGTGAAAGATATGACGAATGCACGTGCGTGTGCGCGTCCATATGAGCGCGGTGGTGATCCAACGCCGCTTGAAGCTGCAAGGACACGTTCTTTCGTGGGTACACGCGGCTAGAACGGCACGGACGAGCGCGGGGATGACGGGGCTCTTGCGGCGCTGGAGTGGGTGGGGCTCAAGCACGTTTGTTGGTGTGCAGGTGCAGTGGGCGATGTGCAAGATAAGGGTGTGGTTGCTGCGAGAGTGTATGAGATCCTTTCGTTGAGGTGTTCACTGTCTCTCGTAATTCAACGAGAGATAACTTCAACTTGGACGCGGAGACAAAATTTGCTGCTGTATACGTATATTACTTTATATAATCACAATAGACTCGCTCAGGCTTGCGCCAATTTTTGTAGTCTTTTTTTTTTTTTGATCAGGTGACATTTATATACAATTTTTGGGACTGGGTTGCCCGACCGCTCAGTGCTCCTGCTTAGTTCTATGACACGGAAATCATCAAATTACCTGCAGGGCTTGGCTGACTCATGCCAGTGATGATCAATGAGGACTCGGATATCTGGCGTGTGTGTATGTACCTTCCCCAATATAATTCGGCCAGCATGCTATCCCTCCACAAACTACATCGCGCAGTTGTGCATCGTTCGAGACTCCGAAGCACTTCATGAATTGGCTTCCGTTCCCCATTTAGGACATGTCCCTTTGGAGGCTGTGAACCTGTAGACAAATTCGTACAATCCTGTTCTCTGATGGCAGCTCGGCAGCAAGTCACCACCTGCGCTTATCGGCCCGCCTACTTAGCGCCACACGGGGCGTTTCTGCACCCACACTTATTGGCCCGATTTCCACCTAGCCACGCTATTTAGGTACGGCGCTCGCAAGATTTATCACCATTGGCTTGTCTGCCGCCTAGCGCCACACGCCGTTTCGTCTAGGCGCCCGGGGTAAGTCTGGCACTGCGCCTGATTTCGGGTGGCTGCAACTTGCGAGCAGACTCCCCAACAGTGATTTGCAGAAGGAAGTGTTGTTTTGACATAGGGAACATATTAACAACTGGACGCGCTTGACGTGAACTACGAACTTGTAATCGTAAAAGATGGGCAGATCGCACCTTTATCGAGGTTTCCGTTCTTGAACATTCTATTCTTCGAATTCTCACCTGTCTACCTCGTCTCCACATCACTTCCACGCTGAGCGCTTGAAAATTTAAAGTCCTGGGGGCTATTCACTCGGATTCTCAACTCTTTCATCTCCAATTACAGTTAGGATGGCCATGCAGGAGCTTTCGCATCATCATATTGAATACGCAGACCCCAACTTCGTTTATTCTGACTCTGTCCTGGGGGGCTCTCTCCGCGAGGGTGGCCGCCTGCAATCCACCGATGGACGAAATGTGAGAAAGTCTGAACCCGGGAAGGGCGAAACCAAAGAACCACTCGACTGTGGGTGTAAGATGAATGGGAGAGCTCTGGTCGTGTGCTTGGATGGAACTTCGAATCAATTCGGTAGGAATGTAATATACATTTCAATTTCCAATTTCGCATGCTCGTCGACTCACAAATTCAATTCTCACTAGAACACCAACGTCATCGAGCTATATGACCGCATTGTCAAGAGTGAGGACCAACTCACCTACTACAATAGCGGCATCGGCACCTATGCCAAGCCCTCCTGGCGCTCCTACACATATCTGAAACAAGTCATGTCCAATAAGATTGATACGGCTATAGCTTGGTTCGTCCATCACTCTGAGCCATCCTCCACCACTGATATCGATTAGGAATTTCGAAAACATTGTATTGAATGCATATCGCTGGTTGTCAGCCCACCACAAGGAAGGCGACAGGATATACCTATTTGGTGACTCCAATCCGATCCCCACCCATTGGTCTATTATTTGAGCTCACGTTTCATTATTGCAGGGTTCTCAAGGGGAGCATATCAAGTTCGCGCGTTGGCTGGCATGATCCACAAGGTAATCGTTGTCTCCCGTTATTGCCGTGGACTATCAGTGCAATATTTAGGTCGGCCTGATTCTTCCCGGAAATGAGGAACAGATCCCATTGTACGAGAGTCGCAACCATTTCGCGGCGTTATAAGCTGATGAGAATCCTCAGTGCATATCAGCTCTATGCAGACCACCACAGTGAGGAGTACGAGGACCCAGCGTTAGTCTGTTCGCAGTGCTACCAGTAGCCGGACGCTAACACTTTGATAGGGACACTTCGAAAACATTCAATATGGCAGAGCGCTTGAAGAGAACTTTCCTGAGAAAGAGCCCCCGCAGCGTCGTTGATGAGGGCGCTATGAAGACGTCCAATATGAAAACATTCAATATGGCAGACCGCTTCAAGCAAACCTTCTCAAGACAGGGCGATGTCCGGGTTCACTACCTTGGCGTTTGGTCAGCACGTCTGTTGGTCAAGTTGAGCTATCTAACGATTTTGTCATTAGGGATACAGTATCGTCTATTGGGCTGGCCCGATCGAAATCACTGCCATTAACAGATAAATGCGAGCATTTCTGCTACATGCGCCACGCACTTGCGCTGGATGAGCGACGTGTGAAATTTCAACCAGAGTATGCCTGTGGTGGCGAGTCGTGGATCCCAAATCCCGCGCAACAGCCCAATACAAATGCCTTGATAGAGCCTCCTAGGGATGATGCCAGCCTCGAAGGAAAGAATACAGCTACGGTGCAGGCTGGCAAGCCGAAATCACGACCCCGGGTGAAAGAGGTCTGGTTCGCTGGGAGTCATTCAGAGATGTGAGTATCGTGCGAATTCTATTTGGCTAAGCGTCCGCCCTGATTCCCAATTAGCGGTGGAGGTAGCAAGAGCAACACTGAGCTCAACAATGCGGCTATCCCAGCATTGTGGATGGGAAACGAGGCGGTGACGGCCGGGCTTGACTTGACACCATCGAGAGCTGAGTGGGATTGGGATAAACTGAAGGAGGATCGGCCGACAGAGTCCTTGAGCTTCGTATGGCGGATTCTCGAGGCCTATCCATTCAGGCAGTTGTCCTACAAGGACGTGGGTAGCACATGCCGGTATTTTTCTTGCTGCCGCTTGGCCTCGTAGAATTTGACTAGGTCCATCATATCTAGGCGATTTCACCTTGCAAGACCGCGGATCATCAAGCCAGGTCAGAGGATTCACGCTTCAGTCGCTTTCGTGCGCAATGGGTACTATCCAAAGGCGAAATTCTCGAAGGACGCACCAAACGGCTGGGGTGATATTATAGGGAAAGGCGACGTGTGGCGCCTGAAGTGGGCAGATGCTCTGGGCGATCTCCTAGAGCTGGACTTATTTGATCATTCAAGTATCCCTGGTCTCATGGATAAGTTAAACAACGGGCAGTCGCATACAAGGGTGGAGCTCTTGGATAGGCTCGCATTCATGGCTCGCAGCAGTATGTCCCCTTCATGAGCCACTGATTCCTGAGCAACGTAAGTCGCTAATGTTGTAACTCCCAATAGGCACAGGGCTCGAAGCGATTACTAGCCACCCTCAGTTCGAAATGCTTTTCAATCACCTGCGTGATAAAGATGCAAGCATGAAAATTGCTACCTGTGGCGTCCTTGCAGTACTAGCAGTCAACAGTACAGTCGCATTTCAGTTAGTTAGCAAGCGCACTAACTAGCAGCTAGATTATCATTTTACTGGTGACCGATCCAGTGTATTCTTCGATCTCCTGGGCGATGAAGATGCAAGTGTGAAAGTCGCTGCCTGCAGTGTCCTTAGGGCATTAGCCTTCCGGAGTACAATCTCATTGCAGCTAGTTAGCAAGCGTAGTAACTGACAGCTAGGTGATTGTTTTACTGGTGACCAATCCAGTGCGGTCTTCAATCTCCTGGGCGATGAAGATGCAAGCGTGAAATTCGCTGCCTGCAATGTCCTTAAAGAATTAGCCACCAAGGGTACAATTGCACTGCAGCTAGTTATTAAGGGTGCTAACTGGTAGCTAGGCCCTCTTTTTACTGATGGTCAAATCAGTAAACTTCTCAATCTCCTGGATGGCGACAGGTACGTGAAGGGAGCCACCTGCGGCGTCTTTTCGGGACTGGCACAGCGCCAAGGTACAATCACATTACAGTTGGCTGACATACTAATTGGGAGCTAGACCACGACCGCCCTTTCGCCAACGATGCCACCACAATAATATATCGCCTGATTGTTGGATCAGACGAGGCACTGCGAAGTGCTGGGCTGAGTGCGCTAGGTGGTTTTCATTTCAGCAGCATCCCAACCGAAGTCTCCACTACAATCTGTGGGTCGGTGGTGAAAGCGATCGACGGAACAGATGAGGATCGGTGGAGTGCCGCAATGGCGTTGTCTTCATGTATCCACGAGCGTATGGCTTCAATTCAGAACCTTCAAGTGTTCAGAGCCCTCTGACATACTCTGTGTAGCTGAAATTTTCCGCGCGATCACCAAACGTATAGATGTTTCCAAGCTTGTTGATCTTTTGATGGAGTTACGTTATTTTTCCTTGGTTAGCTTGGTCCGAGGCTTGGTGGGGCTGATGGCGCATGGAGGTGACCAAGCGAATCTGTTCCATTTTCCAATGCTTAACTTTAGGTCCCGAAGAATTGGCTCAAAAAGCCATTGCGCAAAACCGGCAGGGAGCCGCCCCCCATCTCAAATATGTACTTGGTGGTAATGATTTTATTGACCGTCGGGCAGGGCTACGGGGAGTTTTAGCATTCGGTCAGAGTGGTGAGCTGGCTTGGATGATCCTTCATGTGGTCTTCATCGCAGATTTCGCATGTAGATATACTCAGGGCGTTGATGCAGGATACGGGTGTGGTCGAGCGCCTTTCAGACTTGACCACCGACAAATCCAATACGCCGGACATGCAACGCGATGTGCTTCTGGCTCTTGAGGCTCTGGTGAAAGATGGTGAGTGCTGTCACATGTCGCGACCGTGGGAGGCGCTGTATGATTTTTGCAGATGTGATAGCGAACGAGGCCATAAAATATTCTCGTCGGAGCGACTCATGCCTGCCCGAACAGATCAAGCGTCAATTGGAATCTAACCCCCGTATCAAATCGGATATAGATGACTCGGAAGATAGTGATGAAGATTAGTGATGAAGATAGTCCAATTGAACAGCCTACAGAATTGCATTTGTAGCTTCAGTTTCCCCTTGATATCTTGTCACAGCAGCCTGGGCGTTGGGTGGAAAACTGCAGGGAGACAATTCGCTATCTTTATTCGGAAACCAGTTCTCGGCGGGCGCCTGGCATCCATACATTGCGACGAGTCTGTTGTGCGGGTGGAAAAATGTTAAGAGCATTCTTAGGAGAAATAGGGTATGATTACGGTGGTAATTTGAGAGTGATGCCGCGTGCGCGTTGGATTTGAGTGTGCAGGCCTTAGCCCGCCATGGTGAATGCGTACGGGGTGTGGGAGTGTCGTGGTACAGGGGCCCGGACGATGAATGGAAATAATGCCGGGAACCGTCACTAAACATGATTGTTGGAGCATATGTTGAAACATGCCGCGTGTAATTTGTTGTGCTTGGAAGGACTGGCTGCTGTCGCATATTATGGGGCTGAGGTAGGGGCGAGCGCGTCAGCCGGAAAACATCTCTCTGGGGCAATTCTAAATCGGACTGAAAATCAATGCGGCGCGGGCCCGTTGAACCAGCCACGTCCAAATGGAATTGGCATGATGAGCCCATCATATGATACAGGGAGTGTACAGGTCTCACGATAACCATACTCCCAACACGCATTCGAATCATTGTGCATGGCGCCTCCCTGCATCCGCCCACCACCCTGTGTGCGCCGTATGATGGTGAGTGTTTTGCTGGAGTCGGGTCGGTGAGACTCGAGCGTTGGCAGGATCGTAATAGATGCGCAAGCATGAGGCTTTGGGGTTGAACGTTGAAGCCCCGGATGTTCTTTCTCAGATCAAATTGGGCAGATGGAAATGGCACGGAGGCTTACGGCAGGTTGGGCATATCCATGGCGTGTTTACCTGGTGGGTAAGTCAGTGGGCGCACGTGAAGCGATTTTGAAGCCAGAGGACCTGGTAGACAGGCGGCATGTGTTAACGTTGAGCGCTGTGAAAGCCGTGCGAGACGTCGTCAACGCTGGATTCTGTCATGTGGCTTGGCTGATGGTGGCGATCGGTGACGTAATTTATCAGTCACCTCCACGTGATAAGAAAAGTGCTGCGCCGAGGGACCAACGCCAAGCTCTGACCGCTATCCAATGTCCAGCAGAACTCTACACCAAGCCCGAGTGTTTTATAGAGTGGCCACAGCATCTGTTCCAGGCGAAATAGGGCCTTTAACATAGTGGTCCCTGCTGCGCACACCTGCTACTCATACGCTACGCGCTCTTAGCCACTAGCCAATGTGAGACCACAAGCCTCCCTGTCTTCCATCCCGGAGGAAAGCATCATCTCAACAATCGGCGCTCATGGCTCCCACCGCCAAACGCAGAGTCGAAAGCCTTGTCACGCGCACCAACGGACCCTCTACACAACGCTCCTCGTACCACCGTTCATAGCAGACGGGACGTCTCGTGTGTGATACCGTTCAGCGCGTCTAGTACTTGTCCAGAGGTCTCGGAGGCTCGGGAAGCATCGTTCCGTTTGCCATACTCTGAGCTCAGGAGGGTCATCACGGCTCGTAATGGATAGAGGGCTTGGAGTGGTTTTCGCGCCAGGTTTGGCGGCGGGTTTATCTGCGTCTATCCATGGTACGTATTATCGCTACTCTATCCGTGTATCGATGACGAAGTATGAATGCTAGCCTAGCCCATTCCCATCGCGTTGCATTTGCGTCCCCCAGCTTGGATATCCCAGCTCGCCGGCTCTGGTTGTGTTGACAAGCAGACGCGCCCGCGGGGGCAAGTGTGATGTGTCTGGCTGGTCGTGGATCGCGGCAGCTTCTAATTTCCAAGACCTGAATTGAGGCCACACGCGCATTCGGGTTGGATCTGCAACACGTCCAAAAACCACGATCGCTGGCTACTTTAGTAGCAGGGTCCATGATAATATGTACAAGCCCCTCCGTCTCTTATTTACACAGGGCTGATCATAATCCGACAGTTCACGTCAGGCGGTTTCGTCTTGCGCTGGTCCACGCTCCAGCCTGGCGACCGTGGTGTCACCCAAGCCCTGATTGCGGGGGCTATACTAGAAGTTTCAAGTATGATGTGGTGCACCATTTGGTGACCCTACCTCCCCTTTTTGAGTAGCTCGCGCCAGGATACCAGTAGACGCAGTTGGCCTGGTCATGAACCATCCGTGAACTATGTTCGAGGTAATGAAATTCCCATTAAGTGAAGAATTTATTGACGGTTAATCCTAGCCGCCGCGCATGTCATCGACCTCTATCTTGACGATATGTACGAGAAAACGTGTTCGCATTTCGCAATTGGTCTAGCCTGGTGATTCAGCGAGTGCGGAACTTCTCCGTAGCTATTTGTGCGTGCGCATACTCCTGTTGGTTTGGGTTACCGCGTTAAATTCAATATCTCAGGCCCCAATCTCCAATCCTCAGTTCACCGATTTATGGCGTGATGCAGTAGTAGATGCCGCTGACATTCCACCTTCTTCACATTCAGCGTGGTGGCGTGCATCGCGGTACAAGCTCGGCATGTGTACGGTGCGACAGAAGCTAGGTGCGGAGATCATTAATGTAATGTGAGAACCAGGCATTGAACGAACTGTGCTTGCGTTCCATGTAATGGACGAAGCCTCAGCCTTTTCATTCCTCATAGCTGAAATATTCGTATTACGTCGAAGCAGCGGTTCCTTATTCAAAGTATCCCGTACAAATATGCTGTCTACACCTCCGTGGTCTCCGGAAGACGCCTTTGTGAACTTCACTCCACCCCTTCAATCCCTTCCAAGCTTCAAAAACTCCTTGACCCGGAGTGGGCGATGCGTCTCTCCTGACAAGACCTCAGCAAAGTAGCCCCTCCAGCGGATGAGGCGGAGCCGGTTGTCCTCGCTCTAGCCCGTCCATGAATGTACCGCATCGAAGAAGCTACCAAAATCTTCGTGCGTGAATATTTCAGAGTGGCTACACACCTCCACGATTTCGTTGGCGATAAGACTTGCCGGGGGCTCGTCGTGGAGGGCGTATGTGGGGCATGGAAATGTCGTGGTATGGGGCCGGGACGATGGATGAAAACGATACCGGGGGCCGTTACTAGACATGATTTTTGGAGCGAGTACCGTGTGTAATTTATTGTGCTGTTGCGTGTCGTGGAGGTGAGGTGGAGGTGAAGACGTCAGCTTGGGAACATCTCTTTGAAGTGATTCCAAGGTTCGTTGAAATAGCCATATCTTCCGTGACCGCCAGCGCCATCCAGGCAGGTGAGCCGATGGGCGCGTGTGAAGCGATTATGAGGCCAGAGCACCCGGTGGACGGGCGGCGTGAATGCGAGCGCCCTGTAGAGAAAAGTGTGGGTGTTGAAACCACAGCTAAGAAATGGGGTCCCAGTGATGTATGTAAGCCAGTCTCTATGAGTCACACCACGTGGTAAAGAAACCACTGCCCGACGGCGACTCGGACATCGACCCAAAAACCCACCACCGTGACCGTATGGCGTATTGTCCGAGCTCAAGCTTACGTGGTTGCGTGCCAACCCCATCTTGATACAGATGGCCTGGATACGATCATGTTGAATCCCGAATGCCTTCAGCCAGCGCAATCGTTGAAAGCCTCGCTGTGCATATCGATGAAACCACTCTACGATGCGCCTCGCAACACCCGCTACCTTCCCATGTGTCCTAGTTGCGTCATTTTCCTGGTGCTTCGGCGGAAACAATCTTTTCAAGTGCTTTCGTCGGGATGGACCGAGCTTGCACCCCGCCGGCGTCCAACCTGAAGCAACCGTGGTGCTCATGGAATCTTGCAAACGAAGCATGGACGTGAAGAGTTCAGGCGTCTGGGACCCTCGTCCAAGCCGTTACGGAGATGTGGCCGTCATTTTGTCCATCAGGCCCAGGCTCTGGCTCACTGCGGCTGCAATGGCGTCTTTGAATGCGGCGGGAGTGCTGGCTTTTGTGCCAGGTTATCTGGTTGCTGTGCGTCAATGCATGATGAGCAGGTATGAACTTTCATAATGATACAGAGTTCACCTTCAAGCCACTCACGTCGAGCGATAGGTAACTGTCGCAGTACTTTAAATTAACACGGGACGCGGCAAGTTGAGATGCTCGCGCAGTGGACCTGCGTGTTTTTTCGTTGAATAAAGACCGGAACGAGGGCCGAGACGAATCCCACTGTGGTCCACCCATCCACCTGGCGGCATGTTATCAGTCGAAGTTCATCGAAGTCCATGCAATATGCGCCAGCCTAGGGCCTTCAAGTCTCCCCAACCTTTCAGCCTGTTCCACGCCACTCGCCCGGCGTGCCGACCATGTGCTGATGTGCGCGACTAACCCAGGTCCATCCAAGATTCTCCAGAGGTTCAACTTGCCGTTCATCCCATGACGCCCACCTGACAGCACCCCACCAAAGAAGGCGCCAGGATGCAGCTCTTCGGGGATCCAGGTCCTGATCATCAAAGGATGTGACATTCTAAATGATCGCCCAAGTTATAGGCGAAATGGGCGGGCGAATCAGGATAGGTGTGTACTGGTTCAACGCGTCCGGGCGATTGCTGAATCTGCGCATTTTAGCCTGTGCGAGGTGCACCCAATCCAATAGGCAGTGTTGCTCCATCTTACCGGGCTCAGTAGTCATCGATTGCGTCACTTTGGCTGTGGATTGCCGATCTGTTGGTGATGCCGCGTCGACCATAGTGACCACAGTTGAAGTGAAGCCAGACAGCGTTAAAAACATTGGGATTCGACCTGCGCGCATAGTAACAAAGTCCTCGCGGAAGCACTCGTTCCGTTGCCGCCCGCCGCCCATTAAGGCTCCACCCAGTCCCACTTCAGAGGGCGGCTATGGTCTTGACGTTGGCGATCACAACGAGTCTAGACGGCAACTGTACAGAACATCGTACTTGTCATCCGCTAAACCTAAACGTCCATCCAACTATGCTTATAACGATCGCCCGCGGCACCAGAACATGGGATGTCGTCTAGCTTTCCGACCGTCGGCCCCTGCAGAGCACCCCCAGGGTCCCAATCTTGAAGCGTCGAATGGGCAGTCGTGGCAATCGTTTTGCGAACGAAATGGGGCCCAATGTGATACTGATTCTTTCTATCATGGCCGCTGGTGAGCACGTTTTCTACCCCCAAACAAGCGCTCACCCCTGATTGACCTGCGCGTTGGGAAGGAATTGTGTATGAAGATATCAATGGACCTTTCCATGTAACCGGCACTAGTAGTGAATCGTTTGAACCCAATCATCGGCCTACCGGGCTGACAAGTTTTTGAAGGCAATCACATGAAACTGTTTATTTCATCCAATCCATTGAACTACGCCGTAAATTTTTTACTTTTTCGGGACACGCTATTACACCACTAATCGGCGAACTACTGCCTGACCTGCGTTCGTCCTGGTGATCAGAAGGTCACAATGGTATTTCCGACAAGCATCTGGCCTTTCACGTGAGTTATGGATGTCCAGGTTGTCCAAGTGAACGTCCGTTATACCAATAGAACTAGCCACGAACCACGACGAACGCCGATTTGGAAGAGCATTGACTGCGTATCGTAATCCCTCAAATCAAGGTGGCTGTCTTTAGGGCGACACGGCCGCGAGCGGCAGTATCAATATATAAATAGGCGAAGTGCCAAAAGCGGCTGTGCCAACCCCGGACGCTACGCAATTTAAATCCATGTCATGCGCAGGAAGATTCAGTTTCCCAATATCAGTCTATAATGGATAAAGGTGCAGTGGCAAGGCGGGAGCAGCACCGCAGTACACGTGCGGGGTATTGCCAATACACATGCGTATTTCCCCAATGCAACGCTGGTATTTATATCTACGTGATGTATCACCCTGCCAACCAACTAGAATCATTGATGCAACAGGGCTGTACTCTCGCCGGAGCCAATCATATTATTGCCTGAAGATCTATCACTATCGGCTCATCTGCCACCCAGCGCCACACACCATTTTGTCTAGGCGCCCAAGGTAAGTCTAGCACTGCGCCAGATTTCGGGTGGCTGCAATATGCGAGCAGACTCCTCAACAGTGATTTGTGGAAGGAAAGTGTTGTTTTGACATAGGGAACACGCTAACAAATGGACGAGCCTGACGTGAACTACGATCATGATCATAAAAGATGGGCAGATTGCACCCGTAGGATTATGGACCTGATCAAGGTTTCCATTCTTCGAATTCTTGCCTGTCTACATCGCCTCCACCTCGCTGCCACGCTGAGGCAGTTGAAAGTCCTGGGGCTATTCACTCGTATTCTCAGCTCTTTCATCTCCAATTACAGTTAGGATGGTCATGCAGGAACTTGAGCATCATCGCACTGA
This sequence comes from Infundibulicybe gibba, assembly GCA_015501065.1. NCBI lineage: Eukaryota > Fungi > Basidiomycota > Agaricomycetes > Agaricales > Omphalinaceae > Infundibulicybe > Infundibulicybe gibba. The sequence goes on along the minus strand of JADNYI010000090.1, from coordinate 112,168 downwards.
ATGCGCAGACCACAGCTTCGTTTACTCTGACTCTGTCCTGGGGGGCTCGCCATGCGAGGGTGGCCGTCTGCAACCCACCGATGAACGAAATGTGAGACAGTCTGAACCCGGGAAGGGCGAAACCAAAGAACCACTCGAGTGTGGGTGCACGAGGAACGGGAGAGCTCTGGTCGTGTGTTTAGATGGAACGTCGAACCAATTCGGTAGGAATGTAAGATACATTTCAATTTCCAATTTCGCATGCTCGTCGACTCACAAATTCAATTCTCACTAGAACACCAACGTCATCGAGCTATATGACCGCATTGTCAAGAGTGAGAATCAACTCACCTACTACAATAGCGGCATCGGGACCTATGCCAAGCCCTCCTGGCGCTCCTTCACATATTGAAACAAGTCATGTCCAATAAGGTTGATACGGCTATAGCCTGGTTTGTCCATCACTCTCAGCCATCCTCCACCACTGATATCGATTAGGAATTTCGAGAACATTGTATTGAGTGCGTATCGCTGGTTGTCAGCCCACCACAAGGAAGGCGACAGGATATACCTATTTGGTGACTCAATCCGATCCCCATCCATTGGCCTATCATTTGAGCTCATGTCTCGTTATTGCAGGGTTCTCGAGGGAGCATATCAAGTTCGCGCGTTGGCTGGCATGATCCACAAGGTAATCGTGGGCCCCCGTCATTGTCGTGGACTATCAGTCTAATATTTAGGTCGGCTTGATTCTTCCCGGAAATGAGGAGCAGATCCCATTGTACGAGAGTCGCAACCACTTCGCGGCGTGATAAGCTGATGAAATCCTCAGTGCATATCAGCTCTATGCAGACCACCACAGTGAGGAGTATGAGGACCCAGCGTGAGTTTTTTCGCGGCGCTACCAGTAGCCGGACGCTGACACTTTGATAGGGACGCTTCGGGAGCATCCAATATAGTGGAGTACTTGAAGACAACTTTCCTGAGAAAGAGCCCCCGTAGCGTCATTAACGGGGACGCTGTGAAAACGTCCAATGTGGAGACGTTCAATATGGCAAAGCGCTTTAAGCAAACGTTCTCAAGGAAGGGCGATGTCCGGGTTCACTACCTTGGCGTTTGGTCAGCACGTCTGTTGGTCGGGTTGAACTATCTAATGATTTCGTCATTAGGGATACAGTATCATCTATTGGGCTGGCCCGATCGAAATCACTGCCTTTGACAGATACATGTGAGCATTTTTGCTACATGCGCCACGCGCTTGCGTTGGACGAGCGGCGTGTGAAATTTCAACCAGAGTATGCCTGTGGTGGCGAGTCGTGGATCCCGAATCGTGCACAACAGCCCAATGCAAATGCCTCGATGGAGCCTCCCAGGGATAATGCCGGCCTTGAGGGAGGGAATATAGCCATGGTGCGGGACGAGCTGAAGTCACGACCCCGAGTGAAAGAGGTCTGGTTCGCTGGGAGTCACCTCAGATATGTGAATTTCGTACGAATCCTGTTTGGCTGGACATCCCATCTGATTCCGAATTAGTGGTGGAGGTATCAAGAGCAACACTGAGCTCAACAATGCGGCCATTCCAGCATTGTGGATGGGAAACGAGGCAGTGACGGCTGGGCTTGATTTGACGCCATCAAGAGCTGAGTGGGATTGGGATAAACTGAAGGAGGATCGGCCGACGGAGTCCTTGAGCTTCGTGTGGCGGATTCTCGAGGCCTATCCATTCAGGCAGTTGTCCTACAAGGACGTGGGTAGCACATGCCGGTATTTTCCTTGCTGCTGCTTGGCCTCGTAGAATTTGACTAGGGCTGGCATATCCAGGCGATTTCACCTTGCGAAGCCACGGATCATACAACCAGGTCAGAAGATTCATGCTTCAGTCGCTTTCGTGGGCGATGGGTACTATCCAAAGGCGAAATTCTCAAAAGGCATACCAAACGGCTGGGATGATATTATAGGTAAAGGTTTCATCATGGCCTTCGAGTGGACAGATGCTCTGGGTGATCTCCTAGAGCTGGACCTATTTGATCACTCAAGTATCCCTGATATCATGGATCAGTTAAGCAATGGGCAGTCGCATACAAGGGCGGCGCTCCTGGGTAGGCTCATATTCATGGCTAGCACCCGTGCGTCCCCTTCATGAGCCACTGATTCCTGAACAATGTAAGTCGCTAATGTTGTAACTTCCCATAGGCACAGGGTTCGAAGCGATTACTGGTCATTCTCAGTTCAAAATGTTTTTCAATCACCTGCATGATAAAGATGCAGATGTGAAAACCACTGCCTGCGCTGTCCTTGCAGTGTTGGCCTCCCAGGGTACAATTTCATTGCAGCTAGTTAGCAAGCGCACTAACTAGCAGCTAGATTATCATTTTACTGGTGACCAATTGAGCACGCTCTTCAATCTCCTGCACGATAAAGATGCAAGCATGAAAATCATTACCTGTGACACCCTTGCAACGGCAGCACTATCACGCAAAGGTACAATCACATTGCAGCTAGTTAGCAAGCATACTAACTGACAGCTAGGCGATTGTTTTACTGGTGACCAATCCCGCGCGCTCTTCGATCTCCTGGGCGATGAAGATGCAAGCGTGAAAGTCGCTGCCTGTGATGTCCTGGGAGCATTAGCCGTCCGGGGTACAATTTCATTGCAGCTGGTTATCAACTGTACTAACTGGTAGCTAGGCCCTCTTTTTACTGATGATCAATTCAGAATACTTCTCAATCTCCTGGACAATAAAAGTGATGATACAGACGTGAAAATCGCCATTTGCGGCGTCTTTATGAGACTGGCACTGCGCCAAGGTACAATCACATTGCAGTTGGCTAGTGTACTAACTGGGAGCTAGACCACGACCGCCCTTTCGCCAACGATGCCACCTCGAAAATATATTGCCTGTTTGTTGGATCAGACAAGGCACTGCGAAATGCTGGGCTGAGAGCGTTGGGTGGTTTTCAATGCAGCAGCATCCCAACCGAAGTCTCAACTACAATTTGTGGGTTGGTGATAAAGGCAATCAACGGAACAAGTAGGGATGATGCGTGGAGTGCCGCAATGGCGTTGTCTTCATGTATCCACGAGCGTATGGCTTCAATTCAGGACCTTCAACTGTTCAGAGCCCTCTGACATGGTCTGTGCAGCTGATTTTTTCCGTGCGATCACCAAACATATAGATGTTTACAAACTCATTGATGTTTTGATTTGGCCCGGGGCCGGGGCTAGCTTCGTCCGAGGCTTGGTGGGGCTGATGGCGCATGGAGGTAACCAAACGAATCTGTTCCATTTTTCAATGCTCAACTTCAGGTCCTCAAGAACTGGTTCAAAAAGCCATTGCGCGAAACCCGCTGAGGGTCGCCTTTCGTCTCATACGCATGCTTGGTGGTGATAATGATTTCACTGCCCGTCGGGCAGGGCTACAGGGAGTTTTGGCATTCTGTCAGAGTGGTGAGATGGCTTGGACGATGCGGGGTGTCGATATGGTCAAACTCCTTTCACGCTTGGCCACCGACAAATCCAACATGCCGGAGGTGCAACACGATGTGCTTCTGGCTCTTGAGGCTCTGGTGAAAGATGGTGAGTGCTGTCAACATGTCGCGACCGTGGGAGGCGCTGTATGATTTTTGCAGATGTGATAGCGAACGAAGCCATGGAATATTCTCATGAGAGCGATTCATGCTTGCCCGAACAAATCAAGTGTCAACTGGAATCCGACCCCCGCTTTAGGTCGGATATAGGTGAAGATATTGTCCAATCGGGTATAGGGGTATCTACTATCTAATATCGGGTTAAGCGCAATACCGGACTGGAACAGCCTACAGAATTGCATTTGTAGCTTCAGTTTCCCCATTATATTTTGTCACAGCGGCCTGAGCGTTGAGCGGGAAACTGCACGGAGGCGATTCGCCATCTTTATTGGGAGACCAGCACTCGGCGGGCGCCTGGCATTTATACATTGCGACGGGCCTGTTGTGTGCGTGGGCAAATGTTCAAAGGATTCTTGGAAGATAATTGCGGTGGCAATTTGAGAGCGATGCCGTGTGCGCGCTAGATTTGAGTGCGTGCGGGGTGTGGGGGTGTCGTGGTACGGGGGCCCGGACGATGGATGAAAATAGCGCCGGGAACCGTCACTAAACATGATTGTTGGAGCAGAGAGCATATGTTGGAACGTGCCGCTTGTAATTTGTTGTGCCTCGAAGTGCGGGCTGTTGCGTGTTACGGGGCTGATATGGGGTCGAACACGTCAGCCAGAGAACACCCCTTTGGAACAATTCTAAATCGGACTGAAAATCAGTGTGGCGCCAGTCCGTTGAACCAGCCACGTCTTCCACCGTCAACCACAACTTGAAGGGTGTGACACCCTGTAAAGATAGTATATTGAATGCCCGGACACGAGTTGGAGCAAGCGGAATTAGCATGATAAGCGCATTTTATGATACAGGGAGTGTACAGGTCTCACGATAGCCATATTCCCAACACGCATTCGAATTATTGTACATGGCGCCTCCCTGCACCCGCCCACCACCTTGTGTGCGCCATATTTTCGCTGGAGTCGGGTCCGTGAGACTTGAGTGTTGGCAGGATCCCGACAGATGCGCCAGCATGAGGCCTGGCGCTTCAAGCGCTGGACGTTTTTTCTCAGACCAAATGGGCGGATGGACAAATAAAGCGGAGGCTCACTGCAGGCTGGGCATATTAATGGGGTGGTTCCGTGGTGGGCGAGCCAATGGGCGCGCGTGAGGCGATTGTGAAGCCAGAGGACCTGGTAAACAAGTGACGTAAGTCCTAAGTCGCCTCCACGTGATAAAAAAAAGTGCTGCGCCGAGGACCGACGGCGACACCAAGCTCTGACCGCTACCGTCCAATGTCCAGTGGAATCCTACAGCAAGCCCGAGATTTTTATCGACAATCGGTCGAGACCAGGCCAATCACACCTACGCGTGTAATCGTTGGTGTTCCCGAGGCCTAGGGCGTCAATTGTGGCACAAGAAACACGCGAGAGTGCGCACACATGCTACTGATACATTACGTGCGCCCAGCCACTGGCCAACGCACCACAAGTCTCCCCGTCTCCCATCCTGGAGGAAAACGTGTTACGTCATGTCAACAATCGGTGCTCATGGCTCGCACCACTATACGCAGAGAGCATTGAAAGCCTTGTCACACACACCAACGGACCCTCTCACAACGCTCCTCGTACTGACATTCATAGCGGATGAGATGGCTCGTATGTGATGGCATTCAGCGCGTCTAGTACGCGTCCAGACGTCATGGAGGCTTGGGGAGCATCGTTCCGTTCGCCATACTCTGGGCTCAGGAGGGCCATCACGGCGCTCGTGATAGATAGAGGGCTTGGAGTGGTTTTCACGCCGGGTTTGGCAGTGGATTTATCTGCGCCTATCCATGGTATGTATTATCGCTACTCTATCCGTGTACCAATGATGAAGCATGAACGCACCCTAGCCCATTCCCATCGCGTCACGTCTGCGTCCCCCACTGCCAGCTCGGATATCCCAGCCCGCCAGCTCTGGTTGTGCCGACAAGCAGACGCGTCCGCGGGGCAAGTGTGATAAGTCTGCTGGCCGTGCATCGTGACGGCTTCTAATTGCCAAGACCTGGATCAAGGCCAAGCGCGCATTCGGGTTGGATCTACAACACGCCCAAAAACCACGATCGCTGGCCACTTTAGTGGTAGGGTCCAAGATAATATGTAAAAGCTCCTCCGTTTCTTACTTATACAAGGCTGATCCCGATCCGACAGTTCACGTATGTGTGATCGATATAGTTCGCAGAAATGCATTCTGATTTTCACAGTTTAGCATTGATAACGCAGGCGGTTTCGTCTTGCGCTGGTCCACGCTCCAACTCGGCGACCGCAGTGTCACCCAAGCCCTGATTGCGAAAGTTATACTAGAAGTTTCGTCAACTTAGCCGCCGCGCATGTCATCGACCTCTATCTTGGCGGAAAATACAAGAAAACACGTTCACATTTGGTCCAATCTGGTGATTTGGCAACCGCGGAACTCCCCCGCGGCTACGCTCGCAAAGATATGTGTGCGTGTATTCCCGTTGGTTTCGGTTACCATACTAAACACAGTATCGCAGGCCTCGATCCCCAATTTACTGGTATGGCGTAACGTAAACGCCAGTATTCCACAAAGCAATAGCCTCCCACTCAGCATGAAAGCTATTGGCCGAATTTAGGCTAACTTTAATGCTCATTTATACATGTCGATTAAGATCATACCACTCTCGCACCGCCTCGCGCAGGAACTGAGCCCCACTTATTTGGACCCCGTCGCCCAAAGGAATTATATAACCTCGATAGAGTGGATCTTATCTCGACAAGTTATTGTCGAAATCTTGGATGGCTCAATGGCTTTACGACAGTCGACCCCGGAAGTCCCAGTAGCCCCTGGCAGAATCCACACATCTCGTCGTAGGTTTTTCCGTCATTTTATGCTTGGAACGTCATGTCAATTGTCGTTTTTAGTGCATTCATAAATCGTAGGAAGCCGTCAGATATCTCGGGTAATAATAATGGCTTATATCAGTCCTGTTGTTTCTCACTTCTACTATCAGAATTTCGACGTTGAAAATTTGGAGTGGTGTCTGTCTGTTGACAACCCCGTGGCTCCGGAGTTGTTGCAGCCCCGGAATCTAATCAAGCTCGAAATAAAAATTGAGTCCAAATTAATGCTTGACATCAATCCGTTGGTGAGTTGCGGTTGCGTGATCGCAGCAATTTTCTGACCGATTTGAATAACACCAGCGTACCACCAAACTCCTTTCGAATATATAGCTATATATTTACACGCATCAATAGAAATCATTTACATTGCAAATGTTTTGTACTGGTGGCCTGACATTGACATTGATAGCAGGCTAACTGATGACAGATGTTCTCGGCGCGACCGCGGGTCGGCCACAGGGCAAGCGAGCAGACTCGTGCATTCCCTGTGATCCATGATATAACGTACTCATAACAGCAACGCATCCGTCTGATTTCTAAATTAGGTCCACACCTGGCCCAGCAGTACGACGAAACTTTCCATTCTAGGCTAATGGGTATTCTCTAAAGCGTCTGTTCTTATCAGGTGTTTCTCCTTGACATACAATGTACGTGATCACCTTTGGAATGTGATTCAGCCATTAATTTGGGCTATCACCATATCCAACTAGTATTTAGTACTATCACTGCTACACAATCAGGTGTGTTTCGATGGCTGATCTCTAGATCTCGGCGCGCACCTATAACGCATAAACCCGCGAATCTAGTTCCTCAGGGTCCCAGCTTTTATCAGCAGGCAGCAGCGCATATGATACAATGCGACACGGAGCCAGGAAGCACCGGTATATGGCGCGCAAATGAGCCTTGGAAAGGTATATGATAACAGAAGATCTCAGGCGAGGTGATTGCACGTTGGATGTGTCATCTTCTCCATCTTATCGAGTTACATGGCATGGTCGAGTCATCTTGACGATCAGAGAGCTACTTTAGCGCGAATTGTCAGGCTTGGAGAGAGGAGACCGGTAAAATCGTACACTTTGATTCGATAGGCAGGCATTGGAAGGGACCATATATTTCATTATGCATTCGTATGGGGCTAGAACAAATGGAATAATTGTGTCATGTGCGATCATGAATAGGTGAGAAGCCCGTGCGCAAGGTGGGATAGTACAGATTATTAAAACAGCGTCTTGGATATCTGCCAGATTGATCATGGTTTATTATTTATGAATCGTACTAGAAATGGCGAATTAGGGATTCTCCAAGCACACACCAATGGAAAAACTTACAATAAGATGCATGGATCCGGGCCACGGGCTGACGGAGCCGATGGGGTTGATAAACATATTTGTTTCCGTTTCATTTACGACTGTCGTAAAGCCATTAAGTCGGCCTGCTCGGCCTGGCGCACGGCGAACATTCTTCAGCCTAAACACCACCCTCAAGATTTCAGCAATGGTTTGCTCGGCATAGGTAACACCTGGACAGTTGTGAAATCCTGCTCCGTTAAGGTTATATAATTCCTTTGGGCGAGCAGGGTTTATGGAAGTGGGGTTCGGGAACTCATTGGGCTAGCGTTGGTATTCTTACGTGAGGTGATGCAGGTAGTAAGGAAACGCTGGCTACGCACGTTCAAATGAGCGTTCTTGAAGCTGGCCCAAATTCGATCACCAGCTTTCACGCTGAGTGGGGGGAGGCCACCTCCTTGTGGTATGTCAGCATCTACAACTGCGTCGCGCCATAAACCGGTAAACTGAGGATTGAGGCCTGGTGTATTGTGTTTGGTGGGCTAAGTGAAGCTAGGGGAAATATACGCACGCATGGCTTCGCGAACATAGCCGCGGAGAGGTTCTGTGCTCCTCGGGTCATCGGACTGGGCCAATTGTAAAATATGTATACGCTCTTTCTCATACTTTTCATCAAGATAGAGGTCGATCACGTGCACGGCGGCTAGGAGCAGCTGTTAGTATCAGTTAATCCTATACTCGATAGGGATTTAATTGGGTGTGGCGGTATCTAGGGTTCTATCTGGACCAGCGACTCTCGTTTCGGGATCACGTCCATTTCTATGCCACTAGGGCTATTTCCACCGTCAGAGCCATGCTTATGCTTGGCAATTCGACCCGCGGCCTCTCCCCGGCTAACAAGCGTCTTCTTTACCGCTCGTGCGTCGTCCCGATCATGACTTACGGTTTCCGCCTTTGGTTTAGGCCGAAGAGCTACCGGGTCAAAGGCCTTGTCAAAAGGCTTCAGATTGTACAGAATGCAGCCAGCAGATGGATCACTGGCGCGTTCCGCACCGCTCCGTCCACGGCAGTTGAAGCATGCGCAGGCATTGTCCCCCTGCACCTCTCCCTTCAACGGCTTTTCACACTTTCCACGTTCAGGGCCAGGGTCTTGCACAGATCCCATCCGACCTACTCCATGCTCCCGGCTGCATGGCGAGCCTCAGGGCTTGCCATCCGATCCACACACTCCATCGATGACGGGGACTCTTATCCCTCCCCCATCCGCTATATTAATGACTCCGCTAAGGTGGTCACAGAGCGCTTCACCCCGTTCCACCCCCTCTCGAGGCCAGGCGACAGGGTCCTTGACCTTTTCCCAGGCCGCATCCATTTCAACGTCTCACATCCTCCCAAGTCATCGGACCAGTTCCCCCCTTGGTTTGAGGGTTTTCAGGCGTCCCTACAGGCTAACAAGAGTGACCCTACCGCTCTCGTCTTCTTCTCGGACGGCTCGGTCATGGACAACGACAACCTCATGACGGGATCGGCGTTCGAGGCTTACTACCTCGGCGCTAAGATCCATTCATACTCTCACAGCTCCGGCAAACTCACCTCCAACGACACGGAGATGATTGCCATCTCTTCGGCTGTGCAGTGGGCGGCCCTGGCGCAAGCTAAGGTCGTCCACTTGTATTCTGACTCTCACTTCGCCCTCAAGGCGTTGCTGGATCTATCTCCCCATGCTCAACAGAAGCTCTCCGTGAAAGCGTGCAGACTCTTAAGAACATGGCTCAACGCTTCCCCCGACAGGCACCTCCATCTTCATTGGTGCCCCGGTCACTCTGACATCCCGAGAATGAATCGGTTGATGCGCTTGCCAAGGCAGCATGCATCCCGCACACGGACCGGAGCCGAAAAGACATGTCCCTGGCTTACGCTAGGAGCCGTGCGTCGGCCTCCCTTCTTTCTAACTGGAGGACCTATGTCCGCCGTCCCGGCGCACTGGGCCACCAGTTCTTACTTCATGGGAACAAGTGCTTCCCCCGCCAATCTGGTGGAGGGGGCGCCGTCTTGATAGAAGCCGGCATGAATAATGACACGTGCGCCAGGTTTGTGCGCTGTCTCACCAATCACGCTCCAACGGGAGAGTACCGGGCTCGTTTCTTCCCACACGAGTCCACCACATGTCGCAGATGCGGGGTTTTCCACTCCCGGCGACATGTTTTATTCGAATGCCCCCTTTATGGGCGCAATCTTTCCAAGATCAAGACTCCCACTGACCTGTCCAATGCTCCGGATGGGTTTGAGTGGCTATCCAAGTTTCTCACCGACAATCCCAAGGCCTTCTCTTTTGAGCACGCGCCATCGGACGTCCCTTTGGGTCCCCAGGACGACTACGCAGACCCGCGGAATCGCCTCCATCCCGACACCGGAGATGGCAGGAGGGGCGGCGGAGACCCCCTGAGAGAAATCAGGGCGGTCTTCGTAGCTCCGGAAGACGTCTGGTGGAGGCGGCTTGACTGATGTCGCTGCCTCCCAGACTTTTGTTTCACCGACGGCCCAGAGCCGTCCATTAGATTTCCTCGCCTACCAGGGTACGGGGATTAAAACCACACGCCTATGACATCTGCCCTTACGATAGTTTGTGTACAATGTGTTTCGCCCATCCGCATGTATTACATAGCGACCGCCTGCTCCTTCACGGAGGCGGTATATAAATATTACCTGATCAAAAAAAAAAAAAAAAAGATAGGGATTTAATTACCTTGAGCATAATTCACAGATGAACCCACGGCCAAACCAACAACGGTCGCAACTAGTTCGTTAAGTGGTCTGCCAGTCTCCGCAAGTGTGCTCAAGAAAGGGAAGTAGGGCTTCTCGGTAGCGGGCCATATCTTACTTGAGATGTGCGAGATGAAGCTAGTGACGGCAGTCTGGAAAGAATCTATTAATATGCTGTTGATAGAATCCGTGAATGAGGGACCCACAGGTGCGCTTTGAGGTGAAACTTCGAGTATAGCTTTCGCAATCAGGGCTTGGATGACGCCACCAGATTGGAGCGCAGACCAGCGCAAGGCGAAACCGTGCTCATTGTCACCAATGCTGAGGAATGTAAGCCTGTGCGGAAATCAGATGCATCCCTGCGATCTACATCTCTTACGTACGTAAACTGTTGGATTGTGATCAGCTTCATGCAAGCGAGAAAGGGGACTTGTCCATACCAATGTTGTGAACATCTCATAAACTTCCTGCTCCGTGTACAATCCTGAGGGGTTGCTCTTCGTCTTCAGGGGCAATCCACACTATCACCCACCACGCCGTTAGACGTGATCGACAGAATGAGAAATCCTTTACCATCCGGTCAGCCGCCCAATGGACTGACGTGGCATTGATGACATCCGAGACAATATCTACATAATTCCCGGGCACTCCGCCATACTTCCAGGATCTCTCTTGTATCTTCTGAATGACGCTATCCCGATACCACATACGATATTCATCGAGCGAAGTTTTGGCGGGGAAAAGCGCGTGTAGTGCCTGTCATAAACGTATTAGGTGGAGAGGTGCACTTGTGTAAATATCTTACTAGTGCTTTGTCGGCATCGTGCCTGCAATAGGGTGTCAGAAATCTGTCATTGGTTGGATGCAGCAGACTCACTCGAGGGCCTCATCAAATGAGAGGATAAATCCGTAGCCATCACCAAGTCCTTTCATGTCATACACAGTGTGGAACCGAGTGGGATCATTGAATACATATTTGATCCCGGTGAACGTGTTGAGAATCTTCGGAACCCGAGTTGTTATCGGTCGCTCGAACACGTACCGATCGGCGATGCCCTGCTTGGTCAGGCTATCCTTCATCTTTTCCGGAGTGAAGAATGGGAAGCATCCGTATACTGAGTTCTACGACGAATTATCGAGCCATTCAATGGAGGTAATTGGCAACGTACGAAAGGATAATGGCGTGGTAAATGCCGCATGAGCAACTTGGGCACTTGCCAGAGATTAGCATCACAGGCAACTGAGAGACGTGGCTAACATACTTTCGCCACCAAAACCACCATTATTGGGCTCCCGCTGGCAGTCAAGATAGCCCCAGGTTGTCAGATTGGCAGCTATATCGCCGCAAATATGAGAGGCGGTTGAGTGGACGCGGATGGATACGGATACTCACGAGTGAAATCAGTGGTGTAGAAGCGATCTCCGCGGACGAGAGCAATGGCATCACTGAGAACGGCTCTTGTCATCTGTGGAAGGTCTATTGTAAGAGTGAATGGGAGGGCGAATAAGCACGTACCGTGTAACCACAAGCGAAACGGAGGCCACCGCTGAGAGGCATAGTGGCCTCGCATTGCAAACCAGTCTTTACCCTGATTAGAACAGAATTCACAATAGTAGTTCAACTCTTACGTAGAGCTCGAGATTGTCAATGTGTCCATACAATCTGCGAGCGGCGCTCTAGAGAGCGTGGGTTAGGCTATCACTGAGAAAATCAAACATGAAGCATGCGAACCGCAATTTCAGGGTCGGGGTTCCACTCCTCAAAGCTTTTGAACTCTAAGCCAAAATTGAGCGATACCGCCTTGTCGCGTAATACTAAGGCCTTACGTTTAAGCTTCAAGAATTTCCTGAACTCATTCATTGAACAAACACCCCATCGTCGGGCTTGCTCAATACCCATAATTTCGACGACTCTGAGGACGGCTGGAGTTCCCCGAGCACGGAATGCGCCGGCAGGATTTTCAGTCGCGTTGTGGAGGATATCTGCAATGTCATCATCCAAGAATTTGCCATCAGGGCCACGTTTGAGGCTGAAACCATAAATATATGAACAACATAAGGGCGTGTCACGTACCCAGCGAATGTTCTCTTCCTTGGTTCTTCAAGCTGTTGAAGGGCTGATAGGAATGCGGCACCGAAATCCTGTAATGTAAGCTTTTCGAATGGTTTGTCATTGAACAGCTTGTTGAAAACGTCCTCTGTCCATTTCTCGTCCACGTGTGAGGTGGTGGCATGCCACTGAAACGATTTGAGAGTTATAACTATCCATCCGGATAATCAGCGGAGACTTACCCGGTAAAGAACGTTGAATTCAACGCTACAGTGGTTCCCCTGACCTCTGGTTACCTCAACCCCATTGTTGCCTTCGATCGGCTGCAGGAATTCGTTTAATGGAATTAGTCGGAATTTTTTTAGGAAATCATACGTCAAAGGCATTCATATTCCAGGCATTCCCTTCGGAAAGGCCAAGGAATCCAGCCACATAGTCACCCATGATAAGACTCATGAAGTGACCACCACTGAAGACACGCATAAGTATTTTCTAAGAGGAGAGGGGTGGGCAAATACTTGACAAGCCTCGCTGTTTGGAATATTTCCTCATCTTGTCTAGTGCGAAGCACTTCGTCGGTTGGAGGAGGGTCCACCCAACGTCCACGCTCGTTGATTTTGAGGAGATTCTCAGCGATGTACTTTTGAAATCATATGAGGACGACGCCAATCGATGTAAGGCCACCCACGTTGTGGTTTCTGCAAAGGATGACTAACAATGCGCTTGCCGCGGGAGGCAAAAAGAGGAGCCGTTCCTCTGAGAAAGTATCCGGATAGAGGAGGCCTCGACCGGAGGCCTTGTCGCGGACTTGGTCTTGTGATGCTTGATCTAATAATATCTTGAGTAAATTACTGCGATGCCCAACCCCGCTAGTGCACGTACCATAGCCATATAATGGACTGAGATCGAGATAAGAACTAGTGTTGTTTACATTCCAATCTTTAAAATCGGTACGAAAGAGGGAATGCCTGATGTCCTTGTCAGATATCGTTCAAGATAAGCGTGAATCGATGCCTAACGTGACAAGCGATGCGAATGCAAATGTGAAACTTGAATTTCCACCAGCATGGATTTGGTGCTAAAGAGTAAATCGATAAAAAATAGAAAGTGTTCAAATGATTACACGTACATTACGAGCTTTCAACAGGCTATCGAATACTAAGCCTGGGTCGGGAAGGGTGGATGTACACCATTTTCCCTGCACACTCCTAGCATACGGAGTTCCAGCACAGCCAAGACCTGGGATCTGCAGGTTGTTTCCGCCTCCATCAGCTTGACGAATCGCATGAACTGGTCCGAGAAGTGAGGCTGGGGGCTAGTCTGGGTTAGCTGCGTCATTCCGTTCATCATGGATATGATACTAGCATGTGGAATTGTATTGTATAGCATTGAAATCGCGGAGTTGGACATATCCGTGGCCGCTTTCGAATCGGCGGGAAGTCGAGAAAGAGCGGTCAGCCCTGCGGCGAACTAATGAAATCTTAGGAATCATCAATGCGACGGAGTGGGATCACGCACGGCACCCTTTCGATCATCGACTGATTCTGGGTGTACCACCATGTCTAGAAATGCGCCCTATAACCATGGTGGGCAACCATGTTAAAGGAGACGACACAAAACTCACCACAACACGAGGATCAGGCTTCACAAGCCCCTTTGACTTGATTGTCTCAATCTATGAGTAAATACTCAGTAAGCCATCAACATGAAAGCCTGCATGAGAAATACCTTGTTTATGAGATTGGTGATTCCAGAGTGACCCTCGGTACCTAAACTTGTGGATGATGCTTGCCAGTCATAGCGGCCATCGGGGGCATTTGGTAGGGGACGTTTTGAAAGGTAGACAGTATCTGCGGCAAGACCAAACGCTTGAATTGGAGTGATCTGGGGAGCCATGGTTGGAAACAGTTAGATGGGAATAATTATACTGAGGCTTTTGTATTGCACAGAAAGTTGGGAGGTGAAAACAGGTCCGCGGAAGCGGTATAATTATCCTGCCGGGCATCCATATTCGGGAGCATCGATCGTGTTCTATCAGCTGAAGGGACTAATCCGCTAAGGGCGATTCTCGTGACCCATAGGACGAAAGATGGGAGAGGTAGATCATGATTGATGGAACATGCCGTCAATCATGAGGTCCTATGTCAATGCTATGTGGAACCCACCTGAAGGACAGCGGTTTCCCGGTATACCGGGAGGTTGAGTTATAGGGAAGGAACCGGCCAAATTTTGAGCAAAAGATGAATAGGAAGGGCCCCAACCCATACACTCTAATTTAAGGTGCTTCGTGGTAGCCCCCGTCGTTATCGATTTGGCCGGACCCGAAGTATGGGAATCCAGAGAAGCCGTCGTGCTGGTAACTTTGCTAGAACGGGGGGTATATGTTATTCGGAAGAAGGAAGGATATCACATCTCAAAGAAAGGAAGACCGATGGAAGTGACACCTTGTCTGGGGAAATAGAAAGGGTATCGGATGGAGATAGTCCCAAATGGGTATGATGGAGAATAAATCGGTTCCATATACATCATGAAGTTGGACTGTTAGACATAGTGTGTCGCGCCCACAGGGCTATTTCAGATGTTGTTATATCATCAATAGGTTCAGTGGCCCTCACCGGTGACCTGGCTGGTCGGACTCGTAGTAGCATCTCCGAGACTTGGAACGGATGAACATTACAATTGGAGTCGACCGCGACAATCATGCTCCCTAGTTTGAACATCAAGCTTTCAAGTTCAGGCCCGGCGAGAATTGTTTGTGCTTGTGTATATTGCTTCTCCTGCCAGCCAGTCTTGACATGGGAATTCGAACGTCGGAATGTTTGAATAGGACAACCAAAATGTACTCGAGGGTGTGTATATTGTTAGGTGCTCCACATCTATACATAAGTAACAATGATTGAATTCTCGGGTGGCTTCTGTTCCCGCTACATTTGCAAAATCCGGTCATCCACATGACCAATTAGACTATTTAGGACTATTTACTCTTGTGCATTCCTCTCCTGGGTCCAACCGCCCGGTCTGGCAGACTAAAAACACACTTGAAGGCTAGTGCTGGAGCGACGCATCTATATAAGTATCAATCCGATGGCTCGAATCTTTGAACAGCTTCTCTCCGCGCCACACTTGCGGGACTCACTCAACCATGGAGGGAGGAGGCCACGTCCGAGCCGCGAACATTTCGATGACGGACTCCGTTAGCAGCGAACTGACGCTTTTACCAACACCCCCGCCGTCTAGGATCTATCCAAAGCCTCCCCGAGTTCCAAACGGGTTTGCGAACGATGACTTTGAGTCACTTGCTTCAAAGCCTGTTGAGACTGCCGAACATCAAGCCAGTAACGAGTCTGAGTCGAAGCCCGTTGAAATTGCCGCAAGCAAAGATCCCGAGCCAGCATATATTCCGAGCGACACGGGGTTCCGGACCTTGGTACTATGTTTCGATGGGACGGGCGACCAGTAAGTATTGACTAACTCAGTCTTTCACCTTCTGATGCTGTAGTGTAGATTTGACGCAGATGTCCGTTCTCATCGTGATCAGATAATTCACGCAGGGTCTAATATCATCTCCAGAACTCTAATATAGTAGAGTTATTCACCATGCTAAAGAAAGACGACCACGAAAAGCAGATGGTCTATTATCAGGTAGCTTTTACACCGCCCCCATCTTGGTCGCGATTGTAACTTATTGAACGCCTGCAGGCTGGGATAGGGACGTATATGACTCCAGAAATTGCCACGCCTTTCGCCGCGAAAGTCTCCAAAGTAACGTTATAATGGCACTTGCCATCAATTGGAGCACTTAATATTCCGCAGAGCCTCGACGAAGCGATCGCATGGAATCTTCACGCCCACGTCATGGGTGGGTGATATGGCTTTAAACGTTAAATATTCTTATCCCTATTCAGATGGGTACGAGTTCCTGATGCAAAACTGTACGTGAAATATGGAATAGTCTTGTTGGACATGCGCTCAATACTAAATTATTAGACAAGTCCGGTGACCGGATCTGCATGTTTGGTAAACACATACTCTCTCTATAATCTGTGGCTGAAGGATTTCTTGCCTCGTAAAACAGGCTTCTCTCGAGGTGCCTACACAGCGAGAAGGTACTTACCTTTATTTCCAAAATTTAACGATGCTCAGATAACTTTAGCCTCGCCGGGATGATTCATAAAGTTGGGTTGTTGACACCCTGCAACTATCAACAAGTGCCGTTTGCATATAAAATGTTCACTCGCACGGATGATGAAGGATGGGAACAATCCAATGCGTTCAAGAGAGCGTTCTCTGTTGATGTTGACATTGAGTTTATTGGGGTTTGGTGGGGTATTTCCCGACGGTGACGGTGGCAACGATCTGACAGCAAGAACAGGGATACCGTCAATTCCGTTGGCCTGATCCCGAAACGACTTCCATTTACGAGTTCCAACCAGAGTGTTAGGACCTTCAGGCACGCGCTTGCCCTTGACGAGCGCCGAGCCAAGTTCAAAGCGAACCATTGGAATAGGCCTCGCACCGACGATAAAACGCGGAGCATTACCGATCGGAAAAAAATTCATCGGAATAGGCTTCATATCGACAATGGGACGCGGGGCGTTGCTGATCAGGGGAAAGTCCATTCCCACGGGGTAGATTCTCTTAGGAAAATGGAGAGACGACATATGCAAAAATACTCAAAGGATCCTACTCGGAAGACCGATATTGAGGAGGTGTGTGTTGTGCTACTGCACAAATGCCGCCACACTGAATGTGAATATAACAGGTTTGGTTCGCGGGCTGCCATTGTGGTTAGTACTCATATCTACACTTTTGTTAGGCCAAACTAACACAATCCCAAACAGACATCGGTGGTGGATCGGGTGTGTTGCCCAATGTTGTCCTAAGAATTTTTGTCTGACATTCCGCCAGTGCCAAATATCACCACGACGAACCTTGCTCGCATTCCCCTTCGGTGGATGATCAGGGAATGCTTCAAGACCAACAGTGGCATCATATTCGATGTGGGAGGACTTCGTAATGTTGGCCTCGACTATATGTCCTTGATCCCCGATCCCTTGACCTCAGAGCTTCCCTCGCGCCCGCCTGCTCTTCCCCTCGGCTCATCCCATCTCGCGAGTATACCACCACCGGTAGACAAGAAGAAAGAAAAGCGAACGAGGCAAGAACTGTCTCTCAGGAACTACGCTGATGGGAGGAACGACCCCTTGTTTGTTGCTACCTCAGTTCCCAAGTCAGAGGAACAACTCGACCTCGAGGATGGGCTTTCTCCAGTCTATGATCAGCTCAGCCTCGCGCGATTCTGGTGGTTCTTGGAGTACATCCCACTCGAGCAGCCATATCAAACGCCCTGTAAAACTCATGAGGGTAATTTAGAATGGGCCACTTCGTATAAGCTCAATAAGGGGGAAGCGCGAATCATTCCAGAACCTCGGAGAGAAAAACGTCAAATGGGTACCGAGGCACCCCAGCCGAACGCGGAGCAGGACCAACAGGAGAGTCAGAAAGAGACTAAGGTACGGATTCACCGGTCCGTGAGAACGAGGATAGAGGCGGGGTACACCCCCAGGGCGAAGCTCAGGGACCAAGCAAAGTTCGAGTTCGATCCCAAAAAGATGGAGTGGGTCGACTGAATTCATTCCACGTCCGTCCAGTCCTGTAGCTAGGGCATATCCATACGCTATGCATAGTCATCTATTAGCCATCGCCTATCTATCATCTTTACTACCCCGTTTTTGCATGTCAAATTTTGTATTGTTCATTATCTATTTTGAAGACAGGATCGTTCGTTGGCGGGTTGCTGGTAGCCTATACCTTCGTCAAGCGCTCACAATATATTATTATCTACTGTACTGCCTAAGTGGCCGGTGGCCGCGGTTCGGGCGCGCGACTCCGAGTTACACCGACAATTTACTTATGATTGTTTTACCTTCATCAATTGATAGATTCACCAATTCTCCGTTCGATCGCATTATTCATGCGCGCCCCAAACCTGCGCTGGGTTTGTCGTAGCTCAAACGTTCAATATTCAATGATATTGGGAAAATAATTACAGCTGGAGACGCAATGGCGTAGTATGCGATGGTCAGCTTGCAGTCACACCATACATACGTAGCAAACGTTGAAAGAAGCACTCCCCAAAACCTTCTCAACCGACCCAAACACCCACCGCCGCACTGAACATTACGGGTGATCGTGTTCCCCCTTTCCTGGAGTCTATGGCGTGGTCTAGACAATGGTCGATAGAGACGTAGGGGAGAGAATTTTACGTTGACGACCGGAGAGTTACGTTGATGCAAATTTGAGGTGTCGCAGGTCAAGTAGCTTATGTCGGATTTGGAAGCACATAATCATTACATTTCACTTCACGATTCACTAGGCGAAAGGCAGGTACTTATTAGAAGGAGTCATAGATCTCATTATACAATTCGTATAGGTAAGAACAAGTGAAAGAATTGTACAGGTGCAATCATGAATATATGAGAAGCCCGCGCGTAAGCAGGTAATACGGACTATCAACAATAGTATCTTGGGTATCTGCCAGATCAATTATGGCTTATCATTTATGAATCGTACTAAAAATAATGAGTTAAGACGCTTCAAGTATAAACTACTGGGAAAACCTACGACAAGATGCATGGATCCGGGCCAAGGGCTCGTGGAGCCAATGGGGGTGATGAACATATTTGTTTCGTTTCGTTTATGACCGTCGTAAAGCCATTGAGTCGGCCCGCTCGCCTGGTGCACGCGGACATTCTTCAACCTAAACACCACCCTCAAGATTTCAGCAATAGTTTGCTCAGCATATTCGACACCTGGGCATTTGTGGAATCCCGTTCCACCAAGGTTATACGATGCCTTTGGGCGAGTGAGGTCTATAGAAGTGGGATTCGGGAACTCATTGGGCTAGTTCCGGTATTCCTACGTAAGGCGATCGAAGATGGTGGCGAAATAATGGACACGCACATCCAAATGAGTGTTTTTGAAGCTGGCCCAAATTCGATCACCAGCTTTCACACTGAGTGGGGGGAGGCCATTGCCTTGTGGAATATCAGCATCCACCACCGCACCACGCCATGAACCAGTGAACTGAGGATTGAGGCCTAAGGTGTTGTGAGGTCGGTGGGATAAGTGGAGCCAGGGAAAATATACGCACGCATAGCTTCGCGAACATAGCCACGGAGAGGTTCTGTACTCCCCGGGTCATTGGACTGGGCCAATTGCGAAATGTGCGCACGCTCTTTCTCATACTTTTCATCAAGATAGAGGTCAATGATGTGTACGGCGGCTAGGAGTAAATGTTGGTCAATCCCCGCTTGATGGAGTTCACTTACCTTGAGCATAATTCACAGATGAACATATGGCCAACCAACAACATTGCAACTAATTCGTTGAGCGGTCTACCAGTCTCCGCGAGTTTGCTCAAAAAAGGGAAGTAGGGCTTCTCGGTAGCGGGCCATATCTTGCTTGAAACATGCGAGATGAAGCTGGTGATGGCACTCTGGAAAAACCACATCATTATGCTGTTGTTGGAATCCGTGAATGATGACGCACAGGTGCGCTTTGGGGCGAGACCTCCAGTATAGCTTTCGCAATCAGGGCTTGGATAACACCGCCAGATTGGAGCGCGGACTGGCGCAAGGCGAAACCGTGCTCATTGTCACCGATGCTGAGGAATGTAAGCCTGTGCGGAAATCAGAATGCATTCCTGCGATCTAATCTCTTACGTACGTGAACTGTCGGGTTGTGGTCAACCTCATGCAAGCGAGAGAAGAGGGGACTTATCCGTACTAATGTTGTGAACATCTCATAAACTTCCTGCTCCGTATACAATCCTGACGGGTTGCTCTTCGTCTTCAAGGGCAATCCACACTAACATCCACCACGCCGTTAGATATGATCGGTAGAATGAGAAATCCTTTACCATCCGGTCAGCCGCCCAATGGACTGACGTGGCATTGATGACATCCGAGACAATATCTACATAATTCCCGGGCACCCCATCATACTTCCAGGACCTCTCTTGTATCTTCTGAATGACACTATCCCGATACCACATACGATATTCGTCGAGTGAACCCTTGGCGGGGAAGAGCGCGTGTAGTGCCTATCACAAATCTATTAGGTGGGGAGGTGCACTCATGCAAACACCTTACCAGTGCCTTGTCGGCATCGTGCCTGCACTAGGGTGTCAGAAATTCGACAACGGTTAGATGCAGCAAACTCACTTGAGGGCCTCATCGAACGAGAGGATAAATCCATATCCATCACCAAGCTCTTTCATGTCATACACAGTGTGGAACCGAGTTGGATCAGTGAATACATATTTGATCCCGGTGAGCGTATTGAGAACTTTTGGAACCCGAGTTGGTATCGGCCGCTCAAACGTATACTGATCGGCGATGCCCTGCTTAGTCAGGCTGTCCTTCATCTTTTCCGGAGTGAAGAATGGGAAGCATCCGTATACCGAATTCTATGACGGATTATCGAGCCATTCAATTAAAGTAATTGATAACATACGAAAGGATAATGGCGTGGCAAATGTCGCATGAGCAACTTGGGCACTTGCCAGAGGTTAGCGTCGCGGGTAACTGAGAGACGTGGCCAACATACTTTCACCACCGAAACCACCATTATTGGGCTCCCGCTGGCAGTCAAGATAGCCCCAAGTTGTCAGATTTGCAGCTATATCGCCTCAAATATGAGAGGTGGTTGAGTGGTGGCGGGTGGATACTCACGAGTGAAATCAGTGGTGTTGAAGCGATCTCCGCGGACGAGAGCAATGGCATCACTGAGAACGGCTCTTGTCATCTACGGAAGGTCTATTGGAGTAAATGGGGAGGGCGGATAAATACACGTACCGTGTAACCACAAGCGAAACGGAGACCACCGCTGAGAGGCATGGTGGCCTCGCATTGCAACCCAGTCTTTACCCTGATTAGAACAGAATTCGCAATCGTAGTTCAACTCTTACGTAGAGCTCGAGATTGTCAATGTGTCCATACAATCTACGAGCAGCGCCCTAGAAAGATTGGATTAGGCTATCACTAAGAGAGTCAAATATGAAGTATGTGAACCGCAATTTCAGGGTCGGGGTTCCACTCTTCAAAGCTTTCGAATTCTAAACCAAATTGAGTGACTCTGTTTTTTCGTATAACAATCCAGCCCTACGCTTGAGACTCAAGAATTTCCTGAACTCATTCATCGAACAAACACCCCATCGTCGGGCTTGCTCAATACCTAAAATCTCGACGACTCGGAGGACGGCTGGAGTGCCCCGAGCACGGAATGCGCCAGCGGGAGTCCCAGTCGCACTGTGAAGGATATTCGCAATGTCGTCATCCGAAAATTTGCCGTCGGGACCACGTTTCATACTGAAACGATAAAGATATGAATAATATCAGGAGCGTGTCACGTACCCAGCAAATGTTCTCATCCTTGGTTCCTCGAGCTGCCCAAGGGTTGATGGGAAAGTAGTACCAAAGTCCTGTAATGTAAGTTCCTCGAAGGGTTTGTTCTTGAACAGTTTGTTGAACACGTCTTCTGTCCATTTCTCGTCCACCTGGGAGGTGGTGGCATGCCACTGAAACGATTTGCAAATTAAAGACTATCCATCCGGATGATAGGCGGACGTACCCTATAGATAACATTGAATTCAACGCTGCAATGATTCCCTTGACCCCTGGTCACCTCAATCCCATTCTTGCCTTTGATTGGCTGTGAAAATAGTTAGAACCAGCTTGGATTTTCCAAGAAGGAATCGTACATCAAACGCATTCATACTCCAGGCGTTCCCTTCAGACAGGCCAAGGAAGCCAGCCACATAGTCGCCCATGATAAGACTCATGAAGTGGCCGCCACTGGAAAGACACATGCATAAGTATTTTCTAAAGGAGAAGGGGTGGGCTAAATACTTGACAAGCCTTGCTGTTTGGAATATTTCCTCATCTTGTTTGACACGAAGCGCTTCGTCGGTTGGAGGAGGGTCCACCCAACGTCCACGCTCGTTGATTTTGAGGAGATTGTCGGCAATGTACTGATGGAATCATATGAGGACGACGTCAATGAACGCGCAAGGCCACCCACATTGTGGTTTCTGCAAAGGATGACTAACAATGCACTTGCCGCGGGAGGCAAAAATAAGAGTCGTTCCTCCGAGAAAGTATCTGGATAGAGGAGGCCCCGCCCGGAGGCCTTGTCGCGGACTTGGTCTTGTGATGCTTGATCTAATATTATCCCGAGTAAATTACTATAACACCCAACTCCGCTAGCACACGTACTATAACCATATAATGGACTGAGATCGAGATAAGAGCTAGTGTTGTTTACATTCCAATCTTTAAAATCGGTACGAAAGAGGGAATGCCTAATACTCTTGTCAAATATCGCTCAAGACAATAAACAAAATGACTGACGTGACAAGTGATGCGAATGCAAATGTGAGGCTTGAATTGCCACCAGGATGGGCTTGGTGCTAAGTAGTGAATCGTCAGTAGAGAGAAAGTATTCAAACGGCCGCACGCACATCACGAGCTTTCAACAGGGTATCGAATACTAAACCCGGATCTGGAAGGATGGATGTGCACCATTTTCCCTGCACACTCCTAGCATATGGAGTTCCAGCGCGACCAAGATCCGGGAATTGCAAATTGTTTCCACC
This sequence comes from Infundibulicybe gibba, assembly GCA_015501065.1. NCBI lineage: Eukaryota > Fungi > Basidiomycota > Agaricomycetes > Agaricales > Omphalinaceae > Infundibulicybe > Infundibulicybe gibba. The sequence goes on along the minus strand of JADNYI010000090.1, from coordinate 88,960 downwards.
TCCGTCAGCTTGACGGGTCGCGTGAACTGGTCCGAGAAGTGAGGCTGGGGGCTATAGTCTGGGTTAGTTGCATTTTTCCATATATCGTAAGTGTGGTACTAGCATGGGGAATTGTATTGTACAGCATTTCAATCGCAGAGTTGGACATTTTAGCGGCCACTTTCGAATCGGCGGGAAGTCGAGAAAGGGCTGTCATCCCCGCGGCGAACTAATGAAATCTTAGGAATCATCAATGCGGCGGAGTGGAATTACGTACGGCACCCTTTCGATCATCAATTGATTCTGGGTGGACTACTGTGTCTATAAATGCGCCCTATGACTGTGATGGGAAACCAATTAGAAGACACGATAGAAAACTCACCACAATGTGAGGATCAGGGTTTACAGGCGCCTTTGTGATCGTCTCAATCTATAGCCAAAATTCAAATACTTAGAAAGCCGTTGAAATGAGAGCCTGCACGGAGAATACCTTATTTATGAGATTGGTGATTCCAGAGTGACCTTCGGTCTTCAAACCCGTGGAGGATGCTTCCCAGTCGTAACGGCCATCTGGGGCATTTGGTAGGGGACGTTTTGAAAGGTAGACAGTATCTGCGGCAAGACCAAACGCTTGAATCGGAGTGATTGGGGAGCCATTGTTGGAAGCAGTCAGGCGCACCGAGACCGGCGCGAGGGCTTTTGTATTTCACAGATTTGGGAAGTGAGAACGGGTCCGCAGAAGTAGTATTATAATCAGAACCCACCTCTTGCCAGGAATCCATATTCAGGAGCACCGATCCTGTTCTATCACCATCCGCTGAGGGCGACTCTCATGGACCTAACTATCCATCAGATGAAAGACAGTGGAGGTAGACCGTGATTGATGGAACCATGCCATCAATCACAAGATCCTAAATGGTAATCAATGCTATGTGGAACCCGCCCTTGCACGTGCAGCTCCCAAACCGCCCGAGGGATAATATCAGAGTGTGCTAATATTATTTAGCCCCTTGAGCAATAATTACCAGTAATTTTTTTTAGCACACCGGTAAATTGAGTGATAGAAGGAGGATCCGCCAAATATCGATCAGACTTGCGGGTAAAAGCCCCAGCTGATTGACTTGAGGCGATTCGTGGCGGTTTCCGTCACACTTGTCAGATAGGGAAACCGGTATATGTTATTCAAAGAAAGACAGACATCGCATCTCAAAGAGAGGAAGACCGGATAGTAGTGGTAGTTTGTCTGAGGAAACGGAGAGAACGTCGGATGGGGATAATCCCGTCGCCATTATCCATCGTGACGAGGGGCGTGATAGAACTGAATGGGCCCGATGCGTTCCATATATGTACATCATGAGGGTAAACACGATCGGCAATTTGTAGTGTCGCGCCCAAGGATGCGGGTGCTATTATATCATTGATGAGCCCAGTCACCATCGCTAGCAGCCCGGTGGGTCGGGCTTGTAGCATCCCCGAGATTTAGAGTAGATGAACGTTGAATGTCGGCCATGACAATCACGAGATTCCCAGTTTGAACTTCGCAGTCATATTGATTCATGTCGTCCCCCATGCGGAATGGCAACATGCTCACCATGGAGGCCACAGGATTCACAGATCATGCTCCAATTGGAGAACATCGGTGTGATTTTCACCCGCCTAAACCCTCTTGAACCTGCCCCACGTACGCCACCACTATTGAAACGCAAGGACAACCCACCGAACAACTCCCATGGGTATCCGAGTCCCTCGAGAAGAATCCCAGCGCTTTCCAAATAAGTCTGAGTTCCATATATATGATATCATCACGAGGCAGGAAACTGAAAGTTACCGATTGGTGATTCCGTAGTGTTGCGCCCACGAATTTAGACGTTTTATTTCGACGGTGGATTACTCGTCCTTGCTGGCAGCTTGTCTGGTCGGACCCGTGATGATGATTGATCATGTTTAAGTTCCTCAGTCTGAACATCAATCAGACTATTTGCACTTGTGTGACGTGTCTTCTTCTTTAGGGTTCAACCTCTCAGGTCCTTCAGTTGCCTCTTCGGGAGAGTAGGATCATGCAGAATACTAAAAACATGCTGGACACACCCAAGGGCGCGTAGTGCTAGATGCGATGCATCTATATAAGCATTAATCCGGTGCCTCAAATCTTCGAACAGCATCTCCACGCCACACCTACAGAATTCACCGCGACCCAGTCATGGAGGGAAGAGGCCATGTCGCGAGCATTTCAACAACGGATTCGATTAGCAGCGAATTGACGCTTTTGCCGACGCCCCTGCCATCTAGAATCTCCCCAAAGTCTCCCCTCGTTCCAAATGCCAGGTTTGCGAACGGCGGCTCCGGGCTACTTGCTTCAAAACCCGTTAAGACTACCGGGAATCGAGCAAGCAACGATTCCGAGTCGAAGCCCACTGAAACTGCCGAGAATCAAGCGAGCAGATATCCCGAGCCGGCATACATTCCAAACGACACGAATTTCCGGACCTTGGTACTATGTTTTGATGGGACGGGTGACCAGTAAGTAATAAGTATTGACTAACTCAGCCTCTCACCCTCTGATGCTGTAGTGCGGGTTTGACACAGATGTCTGTTCTCATCGTGATTGGATAACCCGCCCCGGGTCTAATATCGTTTTCAGAACTCTAACATAGTGGGGCTATTTACCATGCTAAAGAAAGACGACCCCGAGAAGCAGATGGTTTATTATCAAGTAGCTTTTACACCGCCCCCATTTTAGGCGCAATTGTGTTTACCGTGTGTCTGCAGGCTGGGATAGGGACGTACACGACTCCAGAAATTGCCATACCTTTCGCCGCGAAAGTCTCCAAGGTAACGCCGTTGTGGTACTCACCGTCGTATTGAAGTATCTAATGTTTTGCAGGGCCTCGACGAAGCAGTCGCGTGGAATCTTGACGCCCATGTCATGGGTAGGTGATATGGCTTCGCGTGATAACGTTCTTATCCCTATGCAGAGGGTATGAGTTCCTGATGCAAAATCGTAGGTGAAATATGAAATGGTCTTGTGCTGAACATGTACTCAAGACTAGATTGTTAGATAGGTCCGGCGATCGGATCTGCATGTTTGGTAAATATTCTCGCACCGTAACTTCCGCGGCTGAAGGATTTCTTGCCTCGTAAAACAGGCTTCTCTCGAGGTGCCTACATAGCGAGGAGGTACTTGCCTTTGTTCCCAAAACCTACCGACGCTCATATAACTCTAGCCTCGCCGGGATGATCCATAGAGTTGGGTTATTGACACCCTGCAATCACCAACAAGTGCCGTTTGCATACAAAATGTTCACCCGCACGGATGACGACGGGTGGGAACAATCCAACGCGTTCAAGAGAGCGTTCTCCATTGATGTTGACATCGAGTTTATCGGGGTTTGGTGAGGTCTTTCTCAACAGCGGTGGGACGATCTGACAATGCGAACACCTAGGGATACTATCAATTCCGTCGGCTTGATCCCCAAACACCTTCCCTTTACGAGTTCCAACCGGAGCGTTAGGACCTTCAGGCACGCGCTTGCCCTTGACGAACGCCGAGTCAAGTTTAAGGCGAACCATTGGAATAGACCCCGTACCGACGATAAAACGCGGAGCATTACCGACCGGAAAAAGATCGATTGGAAAAGGCGACATGCTGACAATGGGGCGTGCGGTGTTGTTGATCACGGGAAAGTCAATTCGCACGGGGGAGATCATCTTGGGAGAGTGGAGGGACAACATGCGCAAAGATACTTAAAGGATCCTACTCGCAAGACCGACGTCGAGGAGGTATGTGTCACGCTACTGCACAAGCGCCACTACACTCAATGTGAGCACAACAGGTTTGGTTCGCGGGCTGTCATTGCGGTTAGTATTCATATCTACCATGTTGTTAGACCAAACTAACACAATCCTGAACAGATGTCGGTGGTGGATCAGGTGTGTTTCCAACGTTATCTCACGTATTGTTGCCTGACATTCCGCCAGTGCCAAATACCACCACGACGAACCTTGCTCGCATTCCCCTTCGGTGGATGATTAGGGAGTGTTTCAAAACCAACAGTGGCATCATATTCGATGTGGAAGGACTTCGCGATGTTGGCTTCGACTATACGTCCTTGATCCCCGATCCCTTGACCTCAGAACTTCCCCCGCGCCCGCCCGCTCTTCCCCTCGGCTCGTTCCATATTGCAAGTATACCACCGCCAGTAGACAAGAAGAAGGAAAAGCGAGCAAGGAGAGAACGTTCTCTCGGGAACTATGCCGATGGGGAGAGCGACCCATCATTTGTTGTCAACTCAGTCTCCAAATCAGAGGAGCAACTCGATCTCGAGGACGCGCTCTCTCCGATCTATGATCAACTCAGCCTTGCGCGGTTCTGGTGGTTATTGGAGTACATCCCACTCGAGCAGCGTTATCAAAAGCCTCGTAAAGCTCATCAGGGTAATTTAGAATGGGGCACTTCGTATAAGCTTAACAGGGGGGAAGCGCGAATCATTCCAGAACCCCGGAAAGAAACTAAGGTCCGGATTCATCGGTCCGTTAGAACGAGGATAGAGGCGGGGTACACCCCAAGGGCGAAGCTCAAGGACCAAGTCAAGTTCGAGTTCGATCCCAAAAAGATGGTGTGGGTCGATTGAGCCTATTCCACGAGCGTACCAAACCAATCAGTCCCGTAGCCGAAGCATATTCATATTCTATGCAAAGCCACCTATAGTCATCGCCTATCTATCATGTTTATCACTCATTTGAAACACGATTAGAAGCAGCCGCAACTCACACCCAACCAAACTTGTTGTGATTGTCAGTGCGCAATCATTGGGCCTGTTCATCGACACTGGATAGCACTGTAGCACAGGCAAGATTGCAGCGCCAAGCGTGTTATCATCCCACAGCGCTAGGAACACATACGCAGGCCCACCAGCCCTCCGCTTGATTGTACCATTCGTGTGCGCCCTGCGCTTGCGCTGCGTCCACTGTGGTTCGGCCAGTATTTGGTGATGTCGATTGTAACAACCGGAGATACAATGACGTAGTATATGACGTCAAGTTGCATTCACATCGTACGTGGCAAAAGAAGTGGCACTCCCCCAAACCTGCCCAAAGACCCACCGCCGTACCGTTGCTCGAGCCTTACATACCAACCCTCCTCGCTGCCGTCGGTGGCCTGGGGAAGGGTCCGCTTAAACTTGGCCTGGGGTTGCAGTGGCGCCACCCAAGATCAAGCTCAAGCGGACCCCAACGTCTAGCAGAGCCCTGCAAGCCTTAGAACTTGGTGCTCCACCGCCGATCGATCGATACTAGGCCGATCATACCCACACACAGCAGCGACGCAGCCACTGGCGCCTTCAAGGCCCCAATCGCAGCACGAGAAGAGCGAGAGCAGCCACGGCCGTTCTAAGCGAAGTGGGATCTTTCCATCGTCGCTTTTGTAGTAACCCTCCGCTGCTTGCGCGTCACTCGCGGAAGAAATCGTAATATCATCAGCCAGCGCCTCCCTCCACCACTACACTCCGGCGGTTGTCGAACTCCTCGTTGCGGCCCTTGTCCGTACGGCTACAAATGACGGAACACGGGGCCGTCATTTTATTCACCACGTTTGATCGCCCAGGAGGCCCCTGGCGTCCGTGAATGGAGCGAGGAGGCTCGGGATGGGCTTTTTTCACTAGATTGGGCGGCGGGTTGTCTATATGCTGTATATTCCTACTCAGGCCCCAAAACCACCAACAAGTACCGTGACTTTTGGAATTCTGCTTCAAGTCGCCCTATGAGGGATTCACAGCTTAAGAGACTGCCAGAGGTGACCGCCGCGGTCTTGATACGTGGCACGCGATACGTCGCGATTCCCCTTCTCATCGTTCCACGCTACTGACAGAAACCTTGCTTGAGCAGGCGCCCGCTTTGATATACCAAAAGCCCAGCTATTAATACTACCTTCAGATCAGACGCTCCAGTTCAAATCCCGTTCGGTCGCTTGTGTTAACTTAAAATGCACTTGACCCCAACAACCTTTTTACATCAATCAGGATTTACAATGAAGCGCTGCCAATACACCGAAGCCTACTACACATTTATGATACACACTGACATCCAGCCCTGCTACATCGGCATATACTACAAGCTTCGAATGCACGGGACTTCAGGCTTGAACCCAGACGTACTAAATACTAGTATTCAATCTGTATCTGCATCGACGTTTACAGTGGCAGATATGCTCACCAGCAAGGGATCAGAAATCCCAAGAACCGCGACCCCGTCCGCCACCGCCATCCGAACCACAGCCTGTACACCCACAGCCATCCTATAAAACATGAGTCCGCTTCATCGCTGATAAAGACTTCGGGGACGTACTTCACCCATTTGCACCGCAACTGTGCCGGGGACGGTGACCACAAGCCCCACAAGAACAAGGAGAGCGGAGAATTGGAGATTCAAGTTCAGCTTCATGCTGCGCTGTTTTTTTGACGGTCAGGCTGGCTTTTTATACAGTTTTCGCTGGCGAGCGCGGGAGACGTGGGTCGACACTATTGGTGGCAACACCCGTGCAATGCATATTTCGCGTGGGGTGAATTCGATGGGGGAGAAGGGCCAAGAACCACAATAATGTCGATTCATATTAGCAGACATGGCATTCCGCAGCCACTAATCTTGATGTGATTTGCACCTGGGTGATCACGATCAGTATTGCGGCCCATGATCATATTACATCAGGTCCATGTCCTTGCGGCAGCCGCGGGGTTTTTTGTTACACAGCACTAGGCTCATTCTTGTGGAGGCTTGTCGGTAGACTAGCCCCACTATCAAATCCAGCCGATACTCCTCTTACCGCCCACAAACCTTCGTCTCCCTCAACGCAATAATAATGATGGGAGAGACTAGAAGTCTACTGGATGTCGTGGCTCCATCGCTGGACCGAGGATAGAGATACCTAAGATTGGGTTTGCAAATTCGATCGCTCTATGGTGAGGAACGGGACTTTGATATTAATGCCTCATTGGCACGACGTGTTCGATTTCTATCTCAGGAATAACATGGGCGCTTCCATCCAGTCAATCATTCTTAAAGGAAGGACTGCCTTTCCACACCGTTCCCAACCCCCCCAACTCGCCGCCGTAACCCATTAATACCTATACAACACAACTACTACCCCCCATCCAAGTCATTCATGAGTACGTGTGGCGCTGGTAGCTCACAACCTCAAACATACTCACTGCGGTGCTGTAGATTTCTTCAACAGCGGGTGCATCATTCTCCTTTCTGTACTGGCTTTCGCTTCCAGTGCCCGCGCTGGTGGGGATCCATTTGAATCTATCCGTGGGTGCTGCTGTTAACTATTGGACACAGAGGTGGACGTGAAGCCATATGTAACCGCCAGGAATGGCTACCAGGAGGGCGGGGTCCAGGTCACTTGGAAATTCTAGCCATGGAGTCTAGTGGAGCGGCACACACTACCCGTTAGTCAGAAGATATTCAAATCATGTATACGTTCACCCGTCATTGTTACCACTACCTGGGCACAAATTCACAATGAAATTAGGAATCAAAAAACGTGAGGCGGGCCCGGACTTTCTGAGAACTTAAAATCGTAGCTCACTTTGCGCATTTCTGGGGTTTGGGGGAGTAGACCTTGGGCGGGTAAATACGTTCTAGAAATATGACCAAGTCAGGCATGAGTACGAGTACTGAGTCGCGACATGAAAAATATTCAAATGTAGACCCTATATTTATCCTTCATGACCTACGGAAGTCAAACATACTATAAAGTTGGCATGGCCCTCGAAGGGACGCCGGGGTTGTTATCCCAAGCTCACGCCAACGGGACCATAGTAAATCTGGTATGTCCAGCCCTAATGACTGCGCACCAATCCGAATCACAAAGCTCTCCCAAACTCAATGTTGGTGCAAAGCCGCTCCAATCCGTCAATTATCTCTTCACTTGCACTTTTCCTGATCCTAGGAAGGTGTTGGGCAATGGTACGTTTGACAAGCGTCCGGCTTGTCACATCTACAAATAATGTTATCCGGGAGAACGCCCCATCATGCCAATGTAACGAGCTGCGAACCATGATCTGCCAATTTGGAGAGAACCTCAATTTTGCTCTTGTTGCAATCATCCGAATCCACAAGTCCCTTGTCAAGCATCGAGGTGACTATCACTGGTACGGCGTGCGCATCCAGCACTGCCGCTCGAATATCGTCTATGGTATCACTTAAGCATCTTGCCCACAGAACAGTTGATCGGCATACCGCATTTTAGGATGTTTAAGAAGGGGGCTACGCCAACGAAGCTGATAAGACCAACTAGGGTGGAGATGATCCCAGCTCGTATTAGCTGTTCCCGTGATTCCTCTAGCAACAATATAAATCAAATGTTAACCTCTGTTGGAAAGAAAGGCTCACTACAATCGGCTAGGCGCTCGATGAGTTCTTTCACCCCGTTAAAGTGGGTGTATATCGCACACTGCAGATCAAAATTTGTCGGGGATGGCATAAACCGGAGGCTCCCAGACATATCATTGAGAGTAATATCTTCGGGAGGGCTGAATTCTGCTTCGCCGGTTACCCGACCGAATTTCCCACTGCCAGGGGCGACGAGGAATTGCCCGCCGCGCACATCGCCAAAGGTTCCCCCCGAAATGATAAAATCGCCGCCGCTCACGTCTCTGAATTTGCCTCCGTAGATGATGAAACTTCCTCCCGTCACATTCCCAAAATTCCCATCAAAGATGATGAACGTTCCAGCCGAAATATCACCGAAAGTTCCACTCGAGATGGTGAATGTTCCACCCGACACGTTCCCGAAGCTCCCATCGCGAACATCAAAGCGACCACCAGAGATATCCCCGAAACTACCACCATACACCAAACGGTGCCCACGTGACACATCAAGATAAGTACCTTTTGCAGCGTGCATTGGACGCAGAGCTAACAAGCGAGAATTTCTGGGCACTGAAAGTTGGGGCCCAAGTCTTCTCAACCTCCAATTGAACGGGCTGTGGAATCTACCTGACGGTGTTTCCGGAGAGGCGAGAATATCTGCTAGAACTTGAATAAATCCAAGGTTTATCGCATGTTTTCGAAGTCGATCTTTGAATTGGTATATGAGCTAAGAAGCAAAACCTCGAGCGGGAAGCCTACCATGCGCAAACATCCGAGACAATGTTTCTTTCACATAACAGCGAGAAATCAAGCTTTCGGTTTTCATCATATTCATGAGTTTCTGGATGAGACCTTCGCTGATGATGACGGTTTGTGCCACTCCTGGCGGGATGTCTAGTGACGGAGGTATACTCGCCTTATGGAACTCATACCGTGTTCTGAAAGTGCTCGGAGAAAGCGCAGGCAGGCGATATGAAGGCGGGGGTTGGATTCCAGTAGCCGTTTGATTTGTTGAAGTAAACCTGACTGATTTATGGCATCGCTCGCTATTCTAACTGGAGAAAAAAAGTAGTACCGCTGCTACTTTCGCGACCGCAATAATGACGCTCACTATCTTGCACTAGAGTTATAAGAGCTTGAAGCGCATCGCGTTGCATATTCAGCGTACTAGACTCGATTACCGCCGACAGGAGTTCAACAACCCGCGTATCCCGAATCAACGCTCTCAGCACATCTGAATGCAACACCTGTGATAACGGTTAAAGGGAGGATCGCTCAAGTCGGCTCACCACTCTGGCTGAATACCGAGATTCCCTGTAGTCCCGCTTTACAGACAGCGGGGTCATTATGGCCGAGCATGTTCACGAGAGCGATGGTAACCTGGAGCTTCTCCGCAATGGCATTCCGAGGCGACTCTTCGGAGACCACAAGGTAAGTGTCGGAAAATTAAAAAGCTTGACCGGTTACCTTCATGTGTAAGGTTCACGAAGCCTCGGGCACAGCAAAGCTTTGCCCCAATATCATCTCCCTCAAGATACTCCACCAAGGTATCAATAAGGATGGAAATATCCATATACTGGGTGAGCCCGCGTAAAAATTCAGCTATATATATGTCAGAGAATTCTGAACGCTCGAAAGGTCCTGAACTGAAATCGTACATTGGTGGATACATGAACATAACGCCATTGTAGCACTCCGTCGCTGATCTTCTTTTGTCCTGTCGGCCACCAAATCGCGGATTGTGACTAACGCTTCGGGTGGAATGCTTCCGAGTCGGAAACCACTCAGCACCTTCAGCCCAGCACTCTGTAGTTTCTGGTTTGATTCGACGATCAGGCCAAATATCGCCCGGATGGCGACGGCGTTGCCAAAAAGGTAGCCTAACTGATGTTTAGTACGCTCGCCGGCCGGCCACTTTGTAATTGTACCTTGGCGTGCTAGTGCGGCAAGGACATCGGAGGTCGCGATTTGGACATCCGCGCTGCTGTCTCCCAGGAGACGGAAGAGTGTGTTGAATTTAGGGTCACTAATAATAGCTCTAGCCCCTCCCGCTACGGGAAATTAAGTCGTGCGGAAATTCTACGCTTGGGGAAGACGTACCATCGTTGGCCATAAACGCGAGCCTATCTAGGTGCTCTACCCTCGTGTGTGATTGCCTTTTGTTCAGCTGATTCATGATATTAGGAATATCTGAATAATCGAATAGGTCCAGCTCTAGGAGATCACCCAAAGCATGCGCCCATTCTAGGTTCTCAGCGTCGCCTCTACCTACAATATTATCCCAACCACTCGCCGGCATACCCTTGCCAGGAGCCCAAAATTTCGCCTTTGGGCGGTAATTATCTATAAAGGCAACTGACGCGTGAATCTTTTGTCCTGGCTTGATGATCCGCGGGCTTGCAAAGTGGGGCCACCTGGATATGATGTTAGTCGAAGGCTCGACAGGTGAGACAACGGGAGAAGTACCAGCATGTGCTACTCCCGCTCGTGTAAGATAAGCGCTTAAACGGAAAGAGCTCCAGAATCCACCACACGAAGTCCAGGGACCCTGTCGGCCGATCATTCCTCAGCGTTTCCCAATTCCAGATGGCCCTCGACGGTCGCAAATCGAGCCCAGCCATCATAGCTTCGTTTCCCATCCACAGTGCTGGGATAGCCGCATTGTTGAGTTCAGTGTTGCTCTTGACACCCCCACCGCTAATTATGGATCAGAGGGGATGTTTATCCAAACAGAATTCATACAATAATCACATATCTGAATGGCTCCCAGCGAACCAGACCTCCTTCACTCGGGGTCGCAATTCGGGCTTGTCCCGCGTCCTGGCTATATTTTTGCCTTGGAGACCCTCGTCCCAGTGAGGCTCTGTCAAGGCATTCGAAACGAGCCTTCGCGTGGGATTCGGGTCCCACGACTCGCCACCACAAGAATATTCTGGTAGGAATTTGACACGTTGTTCGTCTAACGCCAGGGCGTGGCGCATGTAGCAGAAATGTTCGCATTTATCCGTTGAGGGCAATGATTTCGATCGAGTCATTCCAATAGATGATATTGTATCCCTATTAAGAAACCATTAGATAGTTAAATCGAACAATCGGCAGCCGTACTAACCAAACTCCAAGATAGTGAACCTGGACGCTACCACCCCTTGAGAATGTTTTCTTAAAGCGCGCCGCCATATTGAATGTTTCGCTGCTCTTTCTATTAACGTGTTAATTCCTGATCGTCGGTAGTGCTACGAATGAACTAACCGGTCCTTGTACTGGTCGCTGTTGTGGTCCGCATACAGCTCATACGCACTAAGGGTTTTCATCAGCTTATTACGCCGCAAGATGGTTGTAACTTTTGTACAATGGGATTTGTTCCTCATTTCCGGGAAGAATCAAGCCGACCTAGAACTAGGGATGATGGTCCATAAACAATAATGGAAACTTGCTGATTACCTTGTCAATCATGGCAGCCAAAACACGAACTTGATATGCACCTCTCGAAAACCCTATAATAAGGAGACACGATTTAAAATAATAGATAATTGCTGTGGATATTTGACTTACCAAATAGATATATTCTATCGCCTGCCTTGTAGTTGGCCGATAACCAGCGATACCCCCCCAATACGATTTTCTCAAACTCCCTAATTAATATCAGTGGTAGTGAATGGCTTAGCAAGTGAATGGACAGACCAAGCTATAGCCATATCAACTATATTAAATATGACTTGCTTCCAATATGTGAACAAGCGCCAGGAGGGCGTGGCGTAGGTGCCAACGCCACTGTTATAGTAAGTGAGTTGGTTCTCACTTTTGATGATGCGGTCGTATAATTCAATGACATTGGTATTCTGGCGAAAGTTTCATTTTTGAGTCAACGGGTACACGAAACTTGAGAGTGAAACATGGATTACATTCTTACCAAACTGGTTCGAGGTCCCATCGAAGCATATGATCAGGGCCCTCCCTTTCATCGTACATCCGCACTCAAGCAATTCTTCAGTTTCGCCCTGCCCGTGCTCGGGTCGTCCCGCATTTCGTCCATTGGTATACTGTTGGTGGCCCGCGTCCCCGCGGAACAAATCCTCAGGCTCGACAGGAACGCCGCTGCTGCGGTCTGCCTCTCCAATACTATCGTCTAGTTCCGGCATGACCATCCTTGGCTGTTGTATTGAGGGATAGCGAAGCTGGGAGTTCAAGTGAATAGAACTCGAGCGCTGTATATCTGCTACACGGTCACCCAACGTGGAGACAATGAGGTGGAAGCAATGAGATAAGCAGACCTGAATTTAGACATTAAGTTGCATGAGACAAATTTATTCCAGGTAATTGGAGCCGTACCCCGCGGCCGGATGTTTCAACGTTCCAGTGGCCATTGGCGACAAATCCTTGCAAAAACAGATGAGTTGTCAAATGTGAAAAGATAGACGCCTGTCTGTCGGACGTACCATTATCCAGTAAACTCGGTGCTTGAAAGCTTCCTCTATCTGCGACAAATGAACAGTGTTTAAAGAGTAAGGAAGGAGTTTGAGATGGCCTATTCCAGTGCTTCTCGAAGGAAGGAACGCGTGGATTCGATATTGACGAAAAAGTGGGAGGAAGCAAATTGCGGCGGTCGGAATAGCAAGCCTATGGCAAGGATCAGCTAATGCGTTGGACTGGGAGCAGATACGGACTGGTGTATAACACAGCAGAGATAGAAGGAGCTGCCATAACATTTAGAGCGTATTTCATCTGTAAAAAGTGCCTGGCCGCATTCTTGTCCTTTGATGCCCGGCCCGTGTTGGGATCCGAGGGCGCTGTAATCTGGATGTGACGGAGTTGGTATCAACGCAATTCTATTATAGGATTTGTCAGACCGTACCGCTGCACCAACTTGAATTTTGGGGAGTTAAAGTGCCGGATCGCCAGGACGAGGTCGAGCCGAACGTTGGGCCCTTGGTAGTATGAAGAGCCACGCTGAGTGCTTGAGGTTGACATGGGTAGCTTATGGCTTGCTGAGGCCGAGGGCCAAGACGCATGGTGCTTACAACCAAGTAAGTATCTGATGCTGTTACCTGTAGCCTGTCAACGATGCTTGGGCGGTGGTGGTATTTGTTGTGTGATTAAAATATAATACGCGTACACAGCGACAAATCCTGCCAGTGCTTCACGTCCAAGATTCAACTTGAAACCCTTACCGTGATGGCGTGGTCCCGGACAAGCAGGCCCGCCACTCCGACAAGGTATGCGCGATACTTGCTAATTGCGCTCCCTGCGGCTCTGCATTCCCACTGACATAGATCCCGGGTGCGCGCTGAGTATTGAGTGCCGGCTTTCCGCTAAAGATGGTGAAGCACCCCCTTGCCGTAATTCCTCACTCAATGCTTATGACTGCTGTGACGATGAGGAGGAAGCTAAAGCTGGGAATCACACGGATGCAATCCAGCAGGCATTGTGACATTAATCAGTAGATACCCCGCTCAATATCTATTATAATTCGAGCTGATCATGCGGGGGTCGGATTTCAGCTGACGCCTGATTTCTTGGGGCAGGCCGTGTAGTTCCATAGCCTCTTTCGCGATAATATCTGCAAAAAAAATCATGCAGTATCTCTGCCAGTCATGACGCGATGATAACACTCACCATCCTTTACCAGAGCCTCAAGAGCCAAGAGTGCATCGCGTTGCACAGCGGGCGATTTTGAATCACATGCAATATGCGAAAGGTATCTAAGCACAAACGTCTTCCGTAGCGACACCCTGAGTATATCTGCATGCAAAACCTATGAATATCACATGGAGAACCGCCTCAGCCAGCTCACCACTCTGACCGAATGCCAAAGCCCCCTGTACTCCTGCTTGTGCCCTCCCCCGAGAGAAGCGTGGCATATCATCATCAAACAGGTCCACGAGAGCGGCGGCGATCCGCGGCTCGCGGCCGGCCCGCGGCTGTGCAATGACTTGTTGAGGTAGTTCTGGGAGATATTAAGGAGGGCGTTGGAAAATTAAACAGATTTGTTTGGTCACCTCCATATCCTATAAGCCCCACCAAGCCTCGGACAATCGTCCCGGGACAAGTGCCGTCTTCAAGATACCCCGCTAAAATGTCAACGAGCTTAGAAATACCCAAATCCTTAGTGATCCCATGGAAGAAGTCAGCTATTAGTATGTCAGTGGGCTCCGTGCGCCTGAAGGCTCTGAGCTGAATCCATACGCTCGTGGATACATGAACATAGTGCCAATGTGGCACTCAATCGATCTTTTTCCGTCCCGTCTATCAGCATTGGCACCACAAGCCCATTGAGTGTAGCCAAGACTTTGAGCGGAATGCTGCCGTGTCTGAAACCACCCAATGTTTCCAGCCCGGCAATTTGTAGTTTCAAGTTTGAGTCAACTATCAGACGGTATATTACCGGGGCGGTAACATTGTCACCAAAAATATAGTCTAGTGCTGGTTAGTATGCTCGTTAACTTGCTAAAATGCAATCATACCGTTGCGTGCTAGTCCTGCAAGGATGCTACAAGTGGCGATTTTCATGCCTACATCACTATGTTTGTCGTCCAGAAGATTGAAAAGTATGTTGAGTTGCCAAGTGTTATTATCGAACTTGAAACCCGGGTTGCGGTGGTCTAGCCATCAGTTAGTGTGTTTGCTTTAAACTAGGCGCAATGTAATTGTACTCTGGTGCGTTAGTGCTGCAAGTACATCGCAGGTAGCGATTTTTATGCCTGCGTCGTTGTTTTCATCGTCCAAAAGATTGAAAAGCGATTTCAAGCGAGCGAAGCTAACTGCTGTCAATTAGTACGCTTACCAACTAGACGCGGTGTAATTGTACCCCAGTAATCTGAACCTAGTTTCGCAAGGATATTGCATGTAGCAATTTTCATCCTTACGTCACAATTTTTATCGTCCAGGAGATTACAAAGTACGGTGAGTCGTCGTGTGCGGCTTGCCTCGCTGAGATCCGAGTCCTCTAGATGTCAGTTAGTACACTTACTAACTAACTGCAATGTAATTGTACCCCACATGCCATGTTGATGTAAATTACGTAAGACATCGCAGGTAGCAATTTTCACGCTCGCGTTGGTGCTTTTATCATCCAGGATGTTGAAAAGTAGGTTTAGCTCAGCATCATTCAATCTAATCAAATGATGGCCTGGCTGTCAGTTAGTACGTTCAATAACTAGCTGTGGTGTAATTTTACCATAACCCGGAGCGTTACTAGTATGATAGCATTGCGGGCAGCGATTGTCACGCCCGCATCGCTGTTGCTATCGTTCAGGAGATTGAAAAGTGTGCTGAATTTCGGATGATCGCTAAAAAGGCCTGCTACTAGTCAGTAGCTTGCTAACTAGCCGCAACAGTGCAATTGTACCTCGAGGCGCTACTAATTCCGCAAGGACATTGCAAGTAGCGATCTTCACGCCCGCGTCGCTGTTCTCATCACCGAGGAGATTGAAAAGGGTCTCGAATTTAGGGTCATTAATGTCCCCTCTGGCCCCTCCGCCTAGAGGAAGTTACAATGCTAGTGATTTATGCTGTTCTGAAAT
This sequence comes from Infundibulicybe gibba, assembly GCA_015501065.1. Taxonomy (NCBI): domain Eukaryota; kingdom Fungi; phylum Basidiomycota; class Agaricomycetes; order Agaricales; family Omphalinaceae; genus Infundibulicybe; species Infundibulicybe gibba. Next base: position 73,091 of record JADNYI010000090.1, on the reverse strand, counting down.
GGGCTCGTGAGGAAGACGTACCACTGCCAACCATGAACGCGAGTTTACCCAGAAGTTCTACCTTCGTGTGCGACTGTCTGTTGCTCAACTGAATCATGACATTAGGGATATCGGAGTGATCGAATAAATCCAACTCTAGGAGATCGCCCAGAGCGTGTGCCCACTTCAGGCCCTCTACGTCACCCCGACCAATGAAAGTATGCCAGCCTTTTGGAGCCTTTGTTGGTGGTTTTGCCTTTGGATGATAGTTGCGCATGAAAGCGACCGAGGCGTGAATCTTCTGACCTGGTTGTATTGTCCGCGCGTTTGCAGCATGCGGTCGCCTAGAGAGTATGATCATATTAAATCCTAAAAGGTCAAAATGTAAGGGAAGTACCGGCGTGTGCTATAGGACAGGTGCTTGAGTGGAAGGACCTCAAGGATCCGCCACATGAAGCTCAGAGACTCCGTCGGCCGATCCACCTCCAATTCGTTCCAATTCCATGCAATCTCTGATGGCGCCAAGTCAAGGCCGGCTGACATAGCCTCGTTTCCCATCCACAATGCTGAAATAGTGGTATTGTTGAGCTCAGTGTTGCTCTTGATACCCCCACCGCTAAATAGGAATCAGGGCGGACGTTTAGCTGAAAGAAATTCATATGGCCCACATATCTGAATGGCTCCCGGCAAACCAGACCTCTTTCACTCGGGGTCGTAAACTAGGCTTGTCTGCCGTACTGACTTTGTCTTTGGTCCAAGGATCATTATAAGGTTGGAAAACCCTCATCCAGTCATCACTACCCCTCCAATTAGCTACACCGAGCCGCCGCTCCGGACCCAGATCCCACGATTTGCCGCCCTGGGCATATTCCGGTAGGAATTTCACGCGTCGCTCATCCAATGCAAACGCATGGCGCATGTAGCAGAAGTGCTCGCACTGATATATTAAGGGTAATGGCTTGGATCCAGCCACTCCGACAGATGATACGGTATCCCTGACGGCAAAACATTAGATAGTTAGAATCAACCAATAGAGATGCTGACCAGACTCCGAGAAAGTGAACTTGAATGCGGCCCCCTCTTGAGGAAGTTGCCTTGAAGCGTGCCGCCATATCGAATGTTTCATTGGCGCTCCTGTTGAAGCGTCAATGTCCGACCACTGGCAGTGTTGTAAAATGACCAACTGAGTTATATACTGGTCGCTCTTGTGGTCCGCGTAGAGCTTATATGCGCTGAGAATTTCCGTCAGCTTATCATGCTGCGAGATTGTCATGACTCTTGTACAATGGGATCTGGTCCTCATTCCCGGGAAGAATCAAGCCGACCTGATCATTTGGCCGACCATTGATAAACAATAACAGGAGCCTACTGATTTTGATTACCTTGCTGATCATAGCAGCCAACACACGAACTTGATATGCGCCCCTCGAGAACCCTGTAGCAATGAGATAGATTCGGATGATGGATATAGATTTGAATCACCGAATAGGTATATCTTGTCGCCCTCCTTGTAGTTGGCTGACAGCCAGCGATACGCACCTAGTATGATCTTCTTGAAATTCCTAATCGATGTCAGTGGTGGCAGATGGCTCGGGAAAAGGGAGAATCAACCAAGCTGTGGCCATGTCAATCCTATTGAATATGACTTGTTTCCAGTGTGCGAAGGAGCGCTTGGCATAGGTGCCACTGATTCCGCTATCGTAGTAGGTGAGTTGGTTCTCATTCTTGATGACGCGACGGTACAATTCGAAGACATTGGTGTTCTAGCAAACATTGAATTTCCGGGTCAGCGACCGCACGGAATGTGGATTGAAGTATACATTACATTCTTACTGAATTGGTTGGGGGTTCCGTCCAAACATACAATCAGGGCTCTCCCGTTCACTGTGCATCCGCACTCGAGCCTGAGCGGCTCTGCGCCACTTTTGACCTGCCCAGGTCCTACATTTCGTCCATTGATACCTTGTTGATGTCCTGGGCCGTCGTGGACCCCTGTCTCCGGCCTGGCGGGAACACTGCTGTTGGGGTCTGTGTCTTGAATACTATTATCTGGTCCTGGAGTGCCCATCCTTGGCAGTTTAGGCGGGGGAAACGAAGCTGGGAAAGAAAGTGAGTAAGACCTAATAATAGTAGAACCCAATTACTACACAGCCATTCGAGAGGCATCTGCCGGACAGCTGCCAGTGAGCCAAAGTCTCAAACACTCCCAAACTGTGGGCTGCGATCAACATGTAGCCGGGCCGCAGTGCCGCTCAGCTGTATGTTGTTATGTACCTGCCGCCGCTTGTCGAGGCTCTCTCAGCTCCGTCGGGATCGATGAACACTGGAATCCTGAAGATTGCATGTGTTTGCCTACGGCCTCCATATGCCCTGAACGGGATGCCGAGAATGGTTCGGCCGGTATTTGGTGATGCCGATTGTAACAACCGGAGATACAATGGCATAGTATGTGATGTCAACCTGCGGTCACATCGTATATGGCAAAAGAAGCACTTCCCCAAAAGACCCACCGCCGTACCGTCGCTCGAGCCTTACATACCAGCCCTCCTCACTGCCGTCGGGGGCCTGAGGGTCCGCTTGAGCTTGACCTGGGGTTGCGGTGCCGCCAACCAACATCAAGCTCAAGCGGACCCCAATGTCCAGCAGAGTCCTGCAAGCCTTGAAACTTGGCGCTCCACCGCTGTTTGCACGCCACTCGCGCCCCACCCGGCCGACGTGACGCTATAACGACCTGCATCCGCTCTTGACTCACTAGTGCTGTCTCGGAAGAATTCGCATCATCAGCCGGCGCCTCTACACTCCGGCGGTCATCGAACGCCTCGTCACGCTACTGACGGAAATAATGCTACAACACTCCTTGCAACACCCCACCTCGCATATGGCTGCCGATCCCACCATTCAATGCCAGCCGGGGAAGCCTCGGCATCCTCGCCAGACAAATCTAGCGCATATGCGGGCCTGGCGTGGTGGGGTTCAGCGTGTCCGGCCCTTGTCCGTACGGCTACAGATGACGGATCACGGGGCTGTTGTTTCATTCACCACGTTTGGTGCGTCCGCGAACGGAGTGAAGAGGCTCAGGATGGACTATTTTCAACTAGGTTGGGCGGCGGGCGTATTCCTACTGGGACCCCAAAATCACTAACAAGCACTGTGATTATTATTATGCTTCAAGTCGCCCTATGAAGGAGTCACGACCTAGAAGACTGCCAGAAGTGACTAGTGACCGCGGTGGTCTTCATACACGGCACGCGATACGTCGCGATTTCCCTTCTCATCGTTCCACGCTACTGACAAAAACCCTGTTTTTCACGGGCGCCCACTTCGATATACTAAAAAGCCCAGCTATTGGAAAACATTGCCGTCCGCCAGGTTGGGGCGTGGACCAGCGCGAGGCGGAACCGCCCTCGTCACCAATGCCAAGCTGTGAAAATCAGAGTACATTTCTGCGAACTATATCTGTCACACGTACGTGAACTGTCGGATTGTGATCGGCCTTGTAAGAGACGAGGGAACTCGTACATAGCAGAAATTATCTCGGCCCTGTCGCTCAAGTGGCCAATGTTTGTGGTTTTTGGGCATGTCGCAGGCTGAATGGACGTTTGGTAATTCGAAGTCGCTGCAGCCCGCGCCTAGCCAGACATACCACGCTTGCTGGTGTGGACGCATCTGTTCATCGGTATTGCCTATGCGAAGAGCCAGCGAGCTGGAGCACCCGTGCTGGTCGTGGCGGGGGACGCAGACGCGGGATGGGATGGGTTGACGCGACTATTGTGTACGCTCACGCTTTGTCATCTACACGGATACAGTAGTGGTAAGAGACGTACCATGGATAGATGCAAACCCACCCGCCGCCAAGTCCGGCGAAAAACTACCAATAGTTGATTTCGGGCTTTGTGGTTTACACCCGCTTTCATGAACCAAAGATTCATTGAGTGTCCGACTGAGTTTAATGAGCTGTTATTTTCAGTATGAGTGGAGTAACTGATACGTGCTGTTGTTGGAGAAATTATGGGTCAACCAATACAGGCTAGAATCATCTTCACTCCCGTCGCATTTTCAGCCTCGTCAGTGCCACCGCCTGCTAAGTATCCTGAACGTGTGTGATAATTCAACTAGTTGTCCTGTGGGCTGGACGGTCGTGTGATATCGTAAGGGATATTCTGGGTTGAGCGGACGCCGGGTCCGGGGCGGTCACCTCGATTTACAATAGCACAATTTCATGGTCTCTTAATCAACTTTCAATCTAAACGGGCACTGGAATGTGGCTCGTGGCTCGTCCCGTTGGCGCGATGCCGGATCACCTGATTACTCGTAACTTATGTGAGAAGCCACTCGTGCCCACTTTAAGTACCATTGTCGAGTGCCTCCCGGCCATCAGGATGAACGTAACTCGGTGCCTGAAATCTTCCCCTGTCGGCACAAATGAGCAGTGTTATACAGAGCAAGGAAGGAGTTTGAGATGGCCTATTCCAGTGCTTTTCAAAGGAAGGAACACGTGGATTCGATATCGGTGAACAAGTGGGAGGAGCAAGAGGTGGTCGGGCGCTAAATAGCAAGCTCAAACTATGCTCCTGCCTTGTCGCCCACTTTGCACCAAATACGCGCACCAGCGCGAAAATCCCAATTTGTTGTATTTCTTCTACATTAAAGATCTGTTATAACTATATCGCCACTGATACCCATCAGACGGAACGGAAGCGGTGAGCACAAGAGGGCTTGCGGCTTGGTATAGCTCATGCAGCCGTAGTGGTTGTGTGCAAGGATCAGCTGACGCCTTGCCAGAGTGGGAGGAGATATGTGCTGGTGTATATCACAGCAGAGATAGAAGGAGCTGCCATAGCATTTAAGGCGTATTTCATCTGTAAAAAAAAGTGCCGTGGCCGCATTCTTGTCTTTTGATGCTATGTTGGGAGCTGAGGGCGCTGTAATCTGGATGTAACGGGTTTGGTATCAACACAATCCTATTATGGGATTCGTCAGACCATACCGTTGCACCAACTTGAGTTTTAGGGAGTTAAAGCGCCGGATCGTCAGGATGGGGTCGAGTTGAACGTTGGGCTCTCGGGGCGCGCTAGTATGAAGAGCCAAGCCGAGCGCTTGAGGTTAATATAGGTAGCTGATGCATTGGTGCCTATGCTTGAGGCCGAGAGCCAAGACTCGTGGTGCCTACAACCGAGTGAGTATCTGATGCTGTGGGCCAACGATGCTTGGGCAGTGGTGGTATTTGGAGGCAGCGTTTATTGTGTGATTAAAGGATGATACGCGTATACAGCAACAATTCTGTTTCACGTCCAAGTTGGAGTTCAAATTCAAACCCTTACCGCGATAGCATGATCAGGCCCGCAGCCCCAACAAGGCACGCGCGATGCTCGCCAATTGTGCTTCCCGCAGCCCTGCATTCCCACAGACCCAGATCCCTGGTGCCCGCTGAGTACCAAGTGCCAGTCTTCCACTAAAGACGGTAAACACCCCCTTGCAATTCCTCACTCAATCTTATGGCTGCTGTGATAACGAAGAGGAAGCTGAAGCTAGGGATGACAAGGATGTGATCCAGCGGGCATGGAGATATTAAATAGTAGATGCCTTGCTCAATATCTATCATAATAATATATATTCGTGTTAATCATACGGGGTTGAATTTCAGCTGACGCCTGATTTCTTCGGGCAGGCAGGACATGGCCTCTTTTGCTATAATATCTGTAGGGGAAAAAGTCATGCAGTATCTCCGCCGACATGGCACGATAATAACGCTCACCATCCTGTACAAGAGCCTCAAGAGCCCGGAGTGCATATTGCACGGCCGGGGGCCCAGAGTTGCGGGCAACATCCGAAAGGTATACAAGCACAGACGTACCCCGTAGCGACGCCCTGAGTATATCTGCGTGCAAAACCTATGAAAATTACACGGAGAACCGCCTCAGTCAGCTCACCACTCTGACCGAATGCCAAAAGTCCCTGTGCCCCTGCTTGTGTTAGTGCCCCCCATGATAGAAGCCTATCGTATCTTCATCAAGCAGGCGCACGAGAGCGACGGCGATCCGCGGGCTCCTCGTAAAGCTGGATTTCGGTTGTGCAATGACTTTTTGAGGCAGTTCTGGGAGATATTGAGTGGAGCGTTTGGAAATCAAACAGATTTGTTTGGTCACCTCCATGTGCTATAAGCCCCACCAAGCCTCGGATAATCGTCTTGGTACAGGTGCCGCCTTCAAGATACTCCGCTAAAATGACAACGAGCTTAGGAATACCCAGATCCTCGGTGATCCAGTGGAAGAGTTCAGCTATTAGTATGTTAGTGACCTCCGTGCACTTGAAGGCTTCGAGCTGAATCCATACGCTCGTGGATACATGAACATAGTGCCAATGTGGCACTCAATCGATCTTTTTCCGTTCTGTTCATCAGCATTGACATCACGAGCCCATGGATTGTAGCCAAGACTTTGGGCGGAATGCTGCCATGTCGGAAACCACTCAACGTTTTCAGCCCAGCAATTTGTAGTTTCACGTTTGGGTCAACTATCAGACGGTATATGACCGGGGCAGTGACATGGTCACCAAAAATATAGCCTAGTGCTGGTTAGCATGCTCATTAGCTGGCCGAAATGCAATTGTACCTTTGTGTGCTAGCTCTGCAAGGATGCCACAGGTGGTGATTTTCACGCCTATGTCACTATGTTTATCGTCCAGGAGATTGAAAAGTGTGTTGAGTTGCGGAGTGCTAGTAGCGATCATGAAACCCGGGTTGTAGCAATCTTCTAGCCGTCAGTTAGCATGCTTGCTTTAAACTAGGTGCAATGTAATTGTACTCTGGCGTGCTATTGCTAGAAGTACATTGCAGGCAGCGATCTTCATGCCTGTGCCGTTGTTTTCATCGTCCAAAATAGTGAAAAGTGACTCCAAGTTAGGGTGAGTAACTGTTGTCAGTTAGTACGCTTGCCAACTAGATGCAATGTAATTGTACCGTGGTATAATCCCACCCCCGCAATGGCATTGCATGCAGCAATTTTCACGCTTGCGTCACAATTTTTATCGTCCAGGAGATTATAAAGTGTGGTGCGTCGTCGGGTGTCGCTTTCCGGGGTAAAACTCGATCTCCCTGGATGTCAGTTAGTACACTGACTAACTACTAGGCTGCAATGTAAGTGTACTCCACACGCACTATTGGCACGTATAAAACGGCAGGCAGCAATTTTCACGCCTGCGCTGGTGCTTTTATCCTTCAGGAGGTCGAAAAGTTGGCTGGTCTCAACATCAATCATTCTGGTCGGGTGGTGGCCTGGCTATCAGTTAGTGCGTTTAATAACTAGCTGCAGTGTAATTTTACCGTAACCCCGAAGCGCTACTAGTATGATGACATTGCGGGCAGCGATTGTCACGCCTGCATTGCCGCTGTTATCATTCAGGAGATTGAAAAGTGTGTTGAATTTCGGGTGATCGCTAAAAAGGCCTGCTCCTAGTCAGTAGCTTGCTAACTGGCTGGAACAGTGCAATTGTACCCCGAGGCGCTACTAATTCCGCAAGGACATTGCAAGTAGCGATCTTTACGCCCGCGTCGCTGTTTTTATCACCCAGAAGATTGAAAAGGGTCTCGAATTTAGGGTCATTAATGACCCCTCGCGCTCCTCCGCCTATAGGAAGTTACAATGCTAGTGATTTAAGCTGTTCTGGAATTGGCTCGTGAGGAAGACGTACCACTGCTAACCATGAACGCGAGCCTATTCAGAAGTTCTACCTTCGTGTGCGATTGCCCGTTGTTCAATTGAGTCATGATATTAGGGATATCGGAGCGATCAAATAAGTCCAGCTCCAGGAAGTCACCTAGATTACGTGCCCAGTTCAGGCCACCCACGCTACCTTTACCGATAAAATTACCCCAGCCGTTCAAAGCCTTTGTTGGTGGCTTCGCCTTTGGAAGATAGTTGCACATGAAAGCGACCGAGGCGTGAATCTTCTGACCTGGTTGCGTTATCCGTGGGTTTGCAACATGAGGTCGCCTAGATATGATCTTGTCAAATCCAAAAAAGCCAAACGGCGAGGAAAATACCAGTGCGTAGTATCTGCATCCTTGTAGGACAAATGCTTGAGTGGAAGGACCTCGAGAATCCGCCACATGAAGCTCAGGGACTCCGTCGGCCGATCCACCTCCAGTTCCTTCCAATTCCATGCAACCCCCGATGGCGCCAAGTCAAGGCCGGCTGACATAGCCTCGTTTCCCATCCACAATGCCGGAATAGTGGTATTGTTGAGCTCAGTGTTGCTCTTGATACCCCCACCACTAACTAGGAATCAGGGCGGACGTTTAGCTGAAAGAAATTCATATGGCACCCACATATCTGAATGGCTCCCGGCAAACCAGACCTCTTTCACTCGAGGTCGTAGACGAAGCTTTTCCCCCGCACTAGCCCAGTTTTCTCGCCGGGGGTTACTCGGCTTGCGAAACTCATCCCAATCATATACACCAAACCACCGCACCGGATCCGGGTCCCACGATTTGCCGCCCTGGGCATATTCCGGTAGGAATTTCACGCGTCGCTCATCCAACGCAAGCGCATGGCGCATGTAGCAGAAGTGCTTGCACTTATCCGTCAAGGGTAATGGCTTGGACCGAGCCACTCCGACAGACGATACGGTATCCCTGACGGAAAAACCCTTAGATAGTTAGACTCAGCCAATAGAGATGCTGACCAGACTCCAAGATAGTGAACCCTGATGCGGCCCCCTCTTGAGAAAGTTTTCTTGAAGCGCCCGGCCATATCGAATGTTTCATTGGTGTTCCTGTTGAAGTGTCAATGTCCGACCACTGGTAGTGCTGTAAAATGACCAACGGATCTATATACCGATCACTCTTGTGATTCACATAGAGCTTATATGCGCTGGGGATTTTCGTCAGTTTATTATGCCGCGGGATTGTCATGACTCTTGTACAATGGGATCTGGTCCTCATTCCCGGGAAGAATCAAGCCGACCTGATCATTTGGCCGACCATTGATAAACAATAACAGGAGCCCACCGATCCCGATTACCTTGCTGATCATAGCAGCCAACACACGAACTTGATATGCGCCCCTCGAGAACCCTGTAGTAATGAGATAAGTTTGGATGATGGATGTGGATGTGAATCACCGAATAGGTATATCTTGTCGCCCTCCTTGTAGTTGGCTGACAGCCAGCGATACGCACCTAGTATGATCTTCTTGAAATTCCTAATCGATGTCAGTGGTGGCAGATGACCCAGGAAACGGGAGGACAGACCAAGCTATGGCCATGTCAATTTTATTGAATATGACTTGTTTCCAGTATGCGAAGGAGCGCTGGGAGGGCTTGGCGTAGGTGCCACTGATGCCGCTATCGTAGTAGGTGAGTTGGTTCTCATTCTTGATGACGCGACGGTACAATTCGAAGACATTGGTGTTCTAGCAAACGTTGAATTCCGGTCAGCGACCGCACGGAATGTGGATTGAAGTATACATTACATTCTTACTGAACTGGTTGGGGGTTCCGTCCAAACATACAATTAGGGCTCTTCCATTCACCGTGCATCCGCACCCGAACCTGAGCGGCTCTGTGTCTTCGTTTTCGACCTGCCCAGGCTCTACATTTCGTCCATTGATACTTTGTTGGTGACTTGGACCCTCGTGGAATGAACCCCCTAGCTCAGGCCTGGCGAGAACACTGCTGCTGGGGTCTGTGTCTTGAATACTATTATCTTGTCCTAGAGTGGCCATCTTTGATTGGTTTGGCGGGGCAACTAACCTGGGAATGAAAGTGAATAGAACCTAATAAACCCAAGCGCTTGTCATTTGCTACACAGCAATACACAGCAATTTTCAAGAGGCATATGCCGGACAGCTGCCAGTGAGCCAAAGTCTCGAACAGTCCCAAAATATCAACATGTAGCCAAACGGCGGTACCGCTCAGCTGTATATTGATATGTACCTGCCGCCGCTTGTTGAGGCTCTCTGAGCTCCGTCGCGCATGGACAGAATCCTGAGGGTTGCACGTGTTTGCCTACGGCCTCCGTATGCCCTGAACGGGATGCTGAGAATGGCGACATAGTCTGCCCAATGCCCATTGACAGCAGCTTGTGCAGCCGGGTCTACATTTGCTCACACAGCCTCGTTAGCTCAGCCATCACTATTTAGAACAAAGGACATACCACGGGTTCATGCCACGCGCGTTCATCAGCCCACTAACCACGTGCTACGCTGATGAGCCCCCGAAATTAGCAGGGAAGATGGGCGCGTCCTGGAGCACGCCCGACGTGACCGCACACAAAGACCGCATCGCAGGCGAAGGGGACATGCGCGAGGGAAACTTAACCACTCCAGGAGCTGCCGCAGTAACCTAACTATGACACACATCAGCGCGGCCCACTCATCTGATTCGATCGAGGCGATTGGGATTCAAGAAAAGACACAAAAACGGATACCGGTGGGGTGTAAGCTTGGTTTATTTATATAAGGGTATTTGGGTACCTTCAGCGTCACGGCAGGATCGGAGGGCCGAGGCGGCGGACTACACAGTGCAAGGTGGTAGGGGTGGAGAGCATGCCCCCAGGCCTGGTTAGATGCCGAGTAACGAGGGTTTCGGCGATCGCCAGCAGCATATGATGGGGGCTGCTGACTAATACAACACCTCTCCTTCTTTCCCATTTCGATTGCTCCTCCCATCAATTCCAATCTATTGTGCGGGATTTACGCCTGATTCTGTATTGGACAAGCGGCAGCCCAGCTTAAGGTTTTGAATCTTCCTATGGCCCAGTAGTTGAGTGTAATCTCTCAACCTTAAGCCACCCACACCTACGGAAGTTGACGTAAGTCATTTTATTGTCATAAGCCCTACAGTAAAAGATAGCTCGCTCTGCTTGCAGTTGAACTTTACGCAAAGGTATATAAAACCACCGACAGAGGTAAATTCTAGCCGCTTGAGCAGAAATGCCTTCGACGCCTATGAGTTCAACCGAAACGCTGGACGCTTGTGGATACCGCAGTCGTTATGGGTTTGTATTCGTGACCATATTTTTATACCCGGCCACCATGAGACGGCGAACAGCTTATTTGACAAAGCTTCGGTCGCGCATTGAATTGGTCATCGGGGATGTCCCCGGAGCTGCTCCTATCCACCGAATGTTGGGTACGTGATACGTTTTCCGAGTGCCTTTGTCGTCTTGCACCGCCAGGGCCGGATAGGCAGCTGACGAACAAGAGCCTATGGGGCCGGAATTTGAGAACAGGATAGGGAGGCTACCCGAAAGTAAAGCTTCCGTGGTGAAGAAGAAATATACCATTCCGCAATAGACACCAGATGATCTTATTCGTTGTTTGGAGTTGATCCGTATGAGCCAGGCTGTCAACACAGAAAAACTATGGGTTTACCACGTACCTACCGTATTTTGAAAGCAGTACGGACAGGAACGGGGTAGATTTATCAAAGGACAAAAATTGAAATGTTGATGATCACTGCATTTTGTGCGGAATAAATTCATGTAGTATCCATACCATAACAACGGTGACGAGGGTAGTGCTTACTGTTTTGCGCTAGAACCTTGAGAAACACATCGTTGCGCGACCAGCGTACCGGAATCACAGCCGTAGGGCCGGTGCCATATTCCATGATTCCAAAGGTGCAATCCAACCCGCGCATCTTCCACGATTCATGTCGACAATCAGACTCGCTCTTGTACCAATATATTTCCACTTCGAAACAACACCTATCGCTCCCCTGTTTTCACTCACCCAAACCAAGCGTATGCCAGGCTTGCTTTGTGCCTGCCTCACGAATGCCTTGACGAAATGTGCGTGACACCGTGTGGTGGTTGAACCGACGTTGCTGGTGTAGAGAATCTGCTGGATCTTGCCGAGCACGAACTTTTTAAACTCATTCGGGAGATCATGCGGTTTGGGATATACGAGTCGCGCAGCGGCCTATGGTCATGACGAATATCGTACTTCGTATGATGGCATATCAATAATGTGATACAGAGAGCGCCGCAGTGTCCACGCACGCGAAATGGCAGTGGTTGAAGCAAGTCTATGTGATATGGGGGATTCCTGATCGATGTTGTGAGTTGGAATGGTGGTAGCTTAAGGTCTAGTAGGCATCGTACGCCAGGTATTTGACGCGTTTTTGATGCCGACCCAAGGGCCATCAATCCGTAGATGTTGGCCAAGGTGGTGGGTCTCGATGTCTGGGCGAAGAAAGTTAGGGTAAGATAGCGAGAACAGGCATGGCTTCCAAGGATAAGCGTAGATTCGTTGTGGCGATGAGAGCGATACCCCTTCAGGTCATGCGATATAAACAGCGCCCCTTTCACGATCACGAATCGCTTCCTATCGTTGACCGCCCACGCCAAGGCATGGTCTAGTTTCATGACTGCCTGAGCCCCCGTTACAAAAGATCGCCTGCGATAACCCCCGTGGTCAGCCCTTCGTCCTTCGCAACCACTGTCGATCACAGCCAGTCCATTTTTTTATTCGTGTCCAGGTGCAACTGTGCGAGGTGACGAACTGACGTTCTGATTGATGGCGTGAGTGGGTCGTGCTTGAAATCTGAACCAGTGGTGAGTTCGGGGTTGTCGCATGCCAACTGGCAGGCCTCCAGATTGCACGCTGACTTTTTCCTTCCCACGAGTCACACGCGGATGTCAACACAGGCACGGCTCCGGCACGAGATGCATTTGGCCTGAGCAAACTTTGCGCGAAGGTGGACGCAGGTCGGTGATCCTAACACCAGAGCGAGTCGGCGGTATACTAATTTCTAAATTCAAACACTCAATATCAATACTCAACATGATACTCAATATTCAACCTTCTTTCAGTGCTGTAGTCAGCATCGCGTTACGATAGGCTGATTGAACTCGTGATTCACTCCAACGGCTGATGCCTTGAAAAACTTGTGAGGAAAGACGCCCATATTCAGATGGATATGCTCCAAATGCCCGCCACCCGCTCGGAACGCCACCGTGTGTAAATTTCTCGCAGATTCCGCTTTTCCAGCAAGTTGAAATGCACCCCGTCATGAACATCTCGAGTCAATCAAATTCAATATCCAACACACTTCAACATTGATCAACTCGAAGTACGCGCATATCATCCGACCAAGACAATACTCCAACCCCCGACTCCCAAAAACCTCCCGCCCCTCCGCTCCCGGTCACAATCAAGTACTAGGCGCTGCTACCAGCCGTAATCCTCCCGGCAGTGGCGGAGACCTGCTCGGAACTGGTCTGGTCGATGCTCGTGTGCTCGATGTGCGTGTGCTCGATATGGGTCCGTTGGAAGCTCGCATACTCGAGACTGAAGTGCTCATGCTCAAGACAGGCCACCGGGCACTTCCCTGTCTCCCCCTTCTTGATGCACCCGGAGCAGCTGTGCTCCACCTTCAGCCACGATCCGCAGCCCTCGATCATGTATTGCTTCGTCAGGGCCGTCACCAGCTTCCCATTGATCGTGAAGTGGCATTCGCCCTCATCTTCGGGAACGAATTCGATCTTGAAGTAGTCAGTTGCAATGATGGAGAAGACGATCTTGGTGTGGCCGCAGAGCTGCTTGGGATTCGGGATGGGCTGGATGTTGAGGCCCACGAAGCGGGTGCAGTGGGGGAATGGGATCTTGGGCGAGAATTTGCCCTCGAAGACGTAATGGACCTCGCCGATGTACATGATGGTCATGAAGGTGCACGCGCTGGTGGCGACCAGGACCCCATTGTCATAGCTAGCGCTGCTCTTGGACTCCATTATTCTGTTGGTGCCTAGGCGAACATTGGTGGGAGCCGTTAGCTGTGTGTCAATATCGAATGATTGAGGACTCACTGGAGGTCTGGGACTTGTGGGGTCTCTGTTGAATGCTGAGATTTGTCTTCGCATCGGCCATTTATATACTGTTGATTGACCCAGTCAGGTCAAGGTTCGTAAACTCGTATTTCATCCGCCCCCCCTGTGAATCGGTATCTGCCTGGGCTGGTACGTCCGGAATACCTGATACCTGTTCTGTACCAAGATCTCTCTGGGCGGCGTTGAATCGATGACTTACCGTATGCTCAGAAATGGAGCTCTCCCGGGTCTTCCATAGCGCGCACCGGATATATCGAATACAGCCTTCCTCGTTGGTCCTGTATGCCCCGTTCGCACAGTGCAGCATGCTTGTCAGCTCTCAGAGTGCAAACCAGGTACGCGCTCAAGCATAGAATATCGAACATTCCTTCATGGAGAGAAATATGGAACACCTCGATAGGATCGTGAGCGTGCCCTACCCGCGCACGCAAAGTTGAGTGCTACTCTATCTATTCAGAAATCCGATGCACCTCGTAGGGGCGCTACCCCAGCCGTGTGAGCGCAGCCTCTTTCGTGTGGTGCAGTATCGATGGTGTAAGGCTGGCCTGGGAGCGGCTCGCGGACACCCCACCCCCTCGACGGCCAGGTGTTCCATAGCGGTTCGAATCGGAAATCGAATGGACGCACTGCGGCACCGCGTGAACATGAAGACTAATCACAAGCAATGTATAATGTTACTCCAAGTATTATGAGAACATGCTAAGAAATTCCGATACATGAATGCTCGTACCATCTAGTAGGTATGGTAAGCATTACACAAACGAAGCAAAGCGGATTTGAGAAACAATGCGAAACATGAATTTCTAGAAGCCCGGGAAAGAACCGTTGCGAGCCTTCCATTCTCACACAGGAGCTATGAGAAGGAGGAAGAAGAGAAAGTTCCGAATGCAGTTGCTTGTGCCTCGCGCTGGGGAATGTTTGCAATATTTTACTCATTATAGGGCCGAAAGGAGGAGGCATGTCAGCAATGCACTTGTGTTGAGGCTTCGGAAAGACACCGAAACCGGTCCCTGGTCATTAAATCAGTACCTTGAACAATCACGCGAATGGGGATACAATATCTGCAATGAGCATTGAACATATTTTGTTGGTGCTTGTAAACTCGATGGTCCGAACCAAGACACGTTATTTATTTTTATTTCGTCCCCGTGCCATAAGACTTAGATTACCAAAAGTAATATACATCCACAATCAAACCACAGCCTTTTGACGCGCTCGATTTGGCTGCTGGACGGCCGTTGGGATGCTGGTAGGGATGCAACACATCTTCATAGAGTAGTACCCCCGAATTCCAAAGGGCCGTAATAAAGCATGCCGAATGGCATATTTGCCGCCACGGTGGCAATCATTTGGACAGTCTTGTCTAAGCGACCATAAATGAGGTTGTAGATTACGATATCATCATGGCGACTAACCGAGAGCCATGTCATTACCTATCGGATATGAATCGTTCTTTCGGCTGTAGCAGCCCCTTCCCCCGAGGGGTGATTCTTTCGATAGGCGCTTTGATATGGGCACCTGGATGTCTTCCACTGAGCTGGGTGCCGAACTGGCTCAGGTTGAGGCCGATATCGCCTCCTGCGAGAGCCACTGAAGATGAGAGAGGGGAATCCAGCGGATCGAAACTCGAGAATCGAGTCGGAAATTGGGAGGCGTTAAGCATTTAGCTGACAGAAGGAGTGTACCTGAGCTATGGGGCGTTAGTGTGGGGCTGATGAAAGCCACGATTCTGTTTCAGTACAAATGAAGAAAGGTTCATAGCCGGTGATATGTATATCCGAACAAAATCGGCAGGTCGGAGGCGGCAAAAACAATATCACACCTCCCACGTTAGAGGTCCCCGATTCAATTCGAGATGTCACTCCCTGTTGAATCTTATCTATTGAATCTTGACAGAGGGTGATGAATTCTCAGCATCTTCATCTGGGGTTTCTCACCATGACAACCGGAATGGACGTACCTGGGCGTGGAGGCGAACCTACCACTAGTAATTTCTGGCATCTGTATTTGTAGAACCGCTCGACCACCCAGTGGCGTATCTGATCTTCAGGCACAGACTCGATGTATCCTGCGATCTGTGTGTGGGTCATCCGCCGCCGGCGCATGGTCGCGCTGTGGCATACTTTATACCCCATCATAATTCCTACCGCGCCGTGGGTGGACGATGGTCTGCCTAGCACCGAGGTGTACTACCTTGACCTGGTCAGATACAGACATGCAGGGTGAGAACGAACTATACTTACAACGCGTGTGGATCGGGCCCACGCAGGCCTATAGGAATTGTCGGATTGCTCATACAGCGTCGCGAACAATAGTTTGGCATCACCACTCAGAGGGCCCAGTGTCGGAGCAAACGCACTATAGGGTCACTCTCCGCTAATTAGGCCTTGATATTGTCTTTTATGATCTTGTCTTTTATGACCACCGATTTATGAGGTACTCAGGACCTAGTTGCATTCAATTGTCTGAGCCCCCGTTGCAAAAGATCACCTGCGATAACCCCCGTGGCCAGCTCCGCCCTTCGCAACCACTGTCGATCGCAGCCATTACATTTTTTTGATTCGTGTCCAGGTGCAACCGCGTGAGGTGACGAACTGGCTTTCTGATTGGTGGCACGAGCCTTGATCAGTCTCGGGTCGTGCTTGAAATCTGAACCCTAGATTCGAGGGGGAATTGTGACTCGTAGACCGACTTTTTTCCTTCCCACAAACCAGCGCTGTAGTTGATCAGCGTCGCGTTACAATAGGCTGATTGAACTCAGGAACTCACCCTGACGGCTGACGCCATGAAAAACTTGTGAAGAAAGACGCCTATGTTCAGAGGGGTATGCTTGAATCGCCCGCCATCCGCTAACACCTCAGTTCGAAAGTGAGAACTGACGCGGTGTTTGCCGTGATGCCATCACAACCACCGGAACTACATATGTACAAACACACCTCGCATTGCCAAATGCCTTGGGACGATTTGTATTGATGGTCGTGCGAGTGGCCCCTCCCCTTTGCTGCCTCTTCCAAATACTTGTATCAAAACACTCGCGCAGGAAATATGTTCGGCACGACTGCAGTGTACACGGCGCACTCTACACGCACGCACCACATCTGCTATGGAAGGTATGTACATCGCTGCTTTGTCGAATTCTCGTCCTCACAGGTCCGGGCAACGTCGAAGCAAACGAGTAAATTCGGATATATCTGGTATACCCCGTTCGAACGCGCAAGAGAAAAACTAAACGAGCGACTAAGTAAATTATGTATGTATTAGCTAATCGAGGAGTCCGCCGGTCGCCTCATGCATTTCGTCATGCTTCTCGCCCCGCTCTCTGGCCCAACCGTTGCAGCACCCCGCTGGCCCGATCACCGCCCGAACCGCACTAAGCCACTCTCTACCACCACCGTCCCCGGACTCACAAAACAAGGGTGTATGATGCAAGTCTGTATATCACCATCACTCTCCCGCAGGCATGGGCACTACCCCGGGGCTGCCTCATTCATCCTCCGCACCCTCGCACACTTGTTCGCCACGTCAACAGACGCGTGCAACGATGTTGCGAGGCAAATCGGGAGTACGAGATGGGGAACTACGGCGTGTCGACGAACCCGCGGGTATCCAAGACACTCGTGGTCCACCTGTGCCCAGCCCTACCTATGTAGCCCCATAGATACCAACAAGAGGCTCAAAACATAGAACTCGGACCTGTCATGCGATGGCCCAGTAGCTCAAGTATAAATTTTTCGCAAATTTCGCTTTTCCGGCAAGTTTCCACGCACGGCGTCATGAGCATCTTGAGTCAATCAAATTCAATATTCAACCCGCTTCAATGTTCATCAACTCGAAGTACGCGCACACATCACCCGACCAAGACAATACTCCAACCCCGACTCCCAAAAACCTCCCGCCCCTCCGCTCCCGGTCACAATCCAGACTAGGCGCTGCTACCAGCCGTAATCCTCCCGCAGTGGCGGAGACCTGCTCGGAACTGGTCTGGTCGATGCTCGTGTGCTCGATGTGCGTGTGCTCAATGTGCGTGCGCTGGAAGCTCGCATACTCGAGGCTGAAGTGCTCATTCTCAAGACAGGCCACCGGACACTTCCCTGTCTCCCCCTTCTTGATGCACCCGGAGCAGCTGTGCTCCACCTTCAGCCACGACCCGCAGCCCTCGATCATGTATTGCTTCGTCAGGGCCGTCACCAGCTTCCCATTGATCGTGAAGTGGCATTCGCCCTCATCTTCGGGAACGAATTCGATCTTGAAGTAGTCAGTTGCAATGATGGAGAAGACGATCTTGGTGTGGCCGCAGAGCTGCTTGGGATTCGGGATGGGCTGGATGTTGAGGCCCACGAAGCGGGTGCAGTGGGGGAATGGGATCTTGGGCGAGAATTTGCCCTCGAAGATGTAATGGACCTCGCCGATGTACATGATGGTCATGAAGGTGCACGCGCTGGTGGCGACCAGGACCCCATTGTCATAGCTAGGCTGCTCTTGGACTCCATTATTCTGTTGGTGCCTAGGCGAACATTGGTGGGAGCCGTTAGCTGTGTGTCAATATCGAATGATCGAGGACTCACTGGAGGTCTGGGACTTGTGGGGTCTCTGTTGACTGCTGAGACTTGTCTTCGCATCGGCCATTTATATGATTGACCTAGTCAGGTCGAGGTTCGTCAGATGTGGTGCCCGTTCCGTATCTCGCAGTTGAATTTCATGTCATGGATCTCCGGGCGGCATTGAATGGATGACTTACCGTATGCTCAGAGATGGAGCTCTTCTGGGCCTTCCATGGCGCGCACTGAATGTATTGAATACAGCCTCCTTGTTGGTTCTGTGTAGTCCCCATTCGCATGCCTGCCAGCCCTCAGAGTGCATACCAGGTACGCGTTCAAGCATAGACTGTAACCATATCGAACATTCATTTATGGAGAGAAATATGGAACACTTCGATAGGATCGTGAGCGTGCCCTCCTTGTGTATGCAAAGTTGAGTGCTAATCCATCTATTCGGAAATCCTATGAATCGCGTAGGGGCGCTAACCCAGCTGTGTGAGCGCAGCCTCTTTCGTGTGGTGCAGTCTCCATGGTGTAAGGCTGGCCTAGGAGTGGCTCGCGGACACCTTACCTCCTCGACAGTCAGGGGTTCCATCGTGGTTCGTATGAGAAATCGAATGGACGCATTGCAGCACTGTGTGAACATGACGGCTAATCACAAGGAATGTAGAATGTTACTCTGAATATTGCGAGATCACGGCAAGAAACCCCGATACATGAATGCTCGTGCCATCGGGTAGGTATGGTAAGTGTTGCGCCAGCCAACGGAGCAAAAAGGGATTTTGAAGAAAAAGATGCGAAATATGAATTTCTAGAAGCCCGGGAAAGAACCGTTGCGAGCCTTCCATTCTCGCATGGGAGGTATAAGGAGGAAGAAGCGAAAGTTCCGAATGTCTGAGCCGCTTGTGCCCCGGGTTGGGGAATGTTTGCAAGATTTTACCTATTATAGGGCCGAAAGGAGGATGCACGTCGGTAATGCGCTTGTGTTGAGACTTCGGAGAGACAGCGAAACCGGTCCCTGGTCAGTAAATCAGTACCTTGACCATACGATTATTGTTGGTGCTTGCACATTCGCTGGTCTGAACCAAGAACACGTTATTTATTTTTATTTCATCCCCGTGCCATAGGGCTTAGGTTACCGAAATTAATATATATCCACAATTATTGAATCAAACCACAGCCTTTTGACGCGCTCGACTTGGCTGCTGGACGGTCGTTGAGATACTAGTAGGGATGCAATACATCCTCATAGAGTAGTACCCTGGATTCCGCAGGGCCGTAATAAAACATGCAGAACGACATATTTGCCGCCATGGTGGCAATCATTTGGACAGTCTTGTCTAAGCGATCATGAATGAGGTTGCAGATTACGATATCATAATGGAGACTAACCGAGAGCCATGTCACCACGTATGGTAAACAGTTGAGCAAGGTTCGGAGAATGATCATTGTGAGCAAGACGAACGTCAATGTGGCCCTTGGGATGTGGCTTGGCAACCGTGGGATTAGTTTCGACTCGATTGGGGCGGACTAACCTCCGATTTTAAAGAGCCGATACCGGGGGGTATGAACTGTTCTTGCGGCGGTAGCAGCTACCCATTCCCCCGGGGATTTTCTCAATAAGTGCTTTGATATGGGCGCCTGGATGTCTTCCCCTGAGCTGGATGCGGAACTGGCTCAGGTTGAAGCTAATATCGCCCGCGAGAGCCACTGAAGATGAGGAAGGGGTCCGGCGCATGGAAACTCGAGACTCGATTCGGAAATTGGGAGGCGTTAAGCATGTAGCTGGCAGGGGGAGTGTACCTCAGGATGTGGGATGTTAGTGTGGGGTTGATGGAAGCCGAGATTCTGTTCGGTACAGTTCATAGCCGGTGCTATGTGTATCCAAAAAAAATCGGCAGGTCGGAGGCGGCAAAAACAATATCACACCTCCCACGTTGAAGATCCCCGATTCAATTTGAGACACCACTCTCTGTTGAATCTTATCTATTGAATCTTGACAGATGGACAATGAATTCTCAGCATCTTTATCTGGGGTTCCTCACCATGACAACCGGAATGGACGTACCTGGGTGTGGACGCAAACCTACTACTATTAATTTTGGCATCTGTATAGAACCACTCGGCCTCCCAGCGGCGTGTCTGATCCTCAGGCACAGATCCAACGTATCCCGCGATCTGTGTATGGGTCAGCCGCGGCCGGCTTATGGCCGCACTGCGGTATATTGTATATCCTTGTAATAATCCCCACCGCGCCGTGGGTAGACGATGGCTTGCCTAGGACCAAGGTGTACCAAGTCAAATATAGACATGCAGAGTGAGAGTGAACTATACTTACAATGTGTGTGGATCGGAGTGCTCTCCTCAACGCCGCAAGCCTATATGAATTGTTGGATTGCTTCATACAGCGTCGCGAACAACCGCTTAGCATCGTCACTCAGAGGGGCCAATCAGTATCACGGTCAGGCCAAAGCAAACGCCGCCATAGGGCCACTCTCCACTAAGTATCGGCAGGCCTTGGTGTTATCCTTTATGATCACCGGTTGATGAGGTACTCCAGGATATAATACCGGTTGGGCATGTAGTTGTATATCGCGGTTCAACAGAGAGAATAGGAGATCGAACACCATGCAGTCCCGTATGAAGAAGAAAAATGATTGGCTCCGCATTGTTTGTCTTCAGCAAATTTTGGCAAATACAAGTTAACACAAACTATGGAACTGAGTCAGCTGCCAGACGTCCAATACATTGGAACTTGGCGGTGTCGCCCACATCCCACGCGCCATCTTTGATGCCTAACTTAAACTGTGGGTTTAACCCAGCCGTATTCTCGGGGAAATCATCATTCAATGGTAATATCGTTGAACAGTAAGAATCAACAAATTTGTGCGTATTTACAAGTTCCATACCCGCTATACGTGGATAATAGTGCGTCATCGCAAAGTTCACATACAACGCGAATCTACGCCGCATCAACCCCGCTCTATGACACGAATTAAGGAGACTCATGAAGTTAGGATACATATGGGAGTCCCCGCAGGAGCGGAGTTTGATGCTATTTAGCACCTCCACGTGCCGTTCTTCGCTCAGCATGTTCTTGAGCTACAGATAAGTGCGCCTGCCGCGCAGAATTGCTGGGCAAGGATCTGGTGAGTGATCTGTGTGATCTCACGACGGAAATTAACACATACTACATGCCTGGGTTACCTCTTGCACGGTGTAGCCCCCCGCTTCCCACGGGAGGAAGAGCGGGTTATCGCAAGCAGAACAGCAGTGATGCCTTCTTCATTACCAAGAAGTGCGAGCGCTCGGTGGGCGGGGCGTTCGAGGTGGGCAGGGAGTTTGACCGCCTGGGTTATGGATCCCATATTGTAAACATCATGGCGCCGCGTGTGTCTTGGGTGTTCATCGGATAATGTGGGTTAGCGTTACTATCGCATGCAGAGGGTTAGCAAAGCAAAAGAGTGCAATAAAAGCTATCCTTGCTCTGAACCTGGCCTCTGCACCCGAATCCTCGAGGCTGATATACGTCGTCTTGAGTCTTGACGCGACGTTGGCCTCGATGGTATGAATTTGACCTGTCGAGCGACGTCCTGATGATATCTCGCGTGGTCCTGGAATACATGTAGACGGTCCCGTCAACAAGTACACCGGGACCACGTTGAATAATTTAGTTGTTCATGGCGAATGTGGCTTCAAACGTTGACGATGTGGTACCGAGGGCTCCAGTGACGGGATGACTTATAGGCTCCTCTTGCCTCCGTTGATTCTGGGTAAGATTTTGCGAAGTGGTGCGGGAACGATAGAAACGGCAGTGGAGAAGCAAACTTGGCTTCAGGTTTGGCGGACGACCAGTAGCTCTAATATATACAATTTACATACATCGTGTGATTAAGGTGCCAGCGATGACCACCGGAATAGCTATTAGAAATATGTCCTTAGGCTTCCCCGAGAACGTAGTATGTCTCTTGTTTTTCCAAAAATATATATGTCTCCTCATACATATTCTTTCTTTTTCATGCCCCGGAGTAATTCAGACGTTGCTAGATACCATGAAAAAAACACAGCGAATTGGAAGCAGGATGTAATTTCCACCGCCCCTCAAAACCAGAACCAATGGAGATGCGCTCGACAGTGAGGGCCTTCCAAATAGCCTATATGGATTGTAGCATTCATGCCTGCTGCTGGATCGATGTAGTACCTGCGGTAATCTGCGATCGCAGCAAGAGCGCACATAACTAAGACAACATAAACTGGTTGGGAACAATATGAGGCACTAGACGACTCAAGGACCACTAATTCCTCTATAATGGAAGTCTCCCTCCCTAGCTATCCCAAGTGCGTCTCTGTAGCACCCGGTTCAATTTTGTGGTTGGAACTCAAATAATGAATATCGAAGATTTGATTTTTTTGAAATAGCTAGAATACTTTCAGGAACCGCTACCCGCCTGCGTCTTAAAGCAACAATCGTATGGGAAGCCTGAGAGCCCTGAAAATGCAGGATTGTCATTGCCTTTCAATTTTCTTGGAAGTAAGAATGGACGAGAATACCCTCATATTTTGAAAGTGCTTCCAAGCCATCCTGGTGAAAGATATGTTTTTCTGATGGAAACTCCATCCCAAGCTCAATTGAACTCCGGGGCTATAAAAACTCCGGAATCGTGGGTTCATCAATGTTACCCCAGCCATACGGCACTTTCTAAACTCCCAACATCAACATTCTTGATGGCGGGGGTGAGAAACAATAGAACTAATACGGTAGTTGATTTTGAGGGGTTAAATATGGATACCGTCGACCATGGTTGTTGAGCAAGCAGGACTATTCACCTCAGCAGAGCGTTACAAGCGGGTGCTGCAAGACGCGGTGCTCGTATGGGGAAATTAACATTGCTAGGGTTCGCCGAGCAGCATGGGGTTGTTGGATAGTACATCCGCCCGGTGTAGCGCCTCCCCGGATTCCGCCGGATTTTACATGGATTTCAAACAATCCTAGCACCGCGATTCTTCTAGATGAAGGCTTGAATGCGACTCTGGCATCACATGTCCTGTCTCCTGACTCCCGAGCCCCGGACAGGAGAAGAATATCGTGGGAGGAAATAGGTCAGTGTACTTCATCACCGAGTGCACAGGCCACTCAATCATCCAAACGCTTGCTTAATTACATTACTGTGAAAGCCCAGGCTTAAAACGCACCTGAATACGTGTACCATACTCGTGTCAATCATATTTTGAGTCTGTGATAGAGAGTCCAAGAGAGACATGCCACTCAAAGGATTTTTGGTGAGTAAATTGCCGTGTAGGACAACCAATGGGCTGGCCTCCATACCGGAGCAGCTAATATGTTACCAACATTACCTTATCGCGTTGAATGTCCGGCCCAAACGTAACCCATGTGCATGATTCATTCTAGTATGGAAGCTCTTAGCTGGCGCCTGTCTGATCAAGATCCGCATATTTATTTATATTTCATCCGCGTGTCATAGGACTTCGGCTATCGAAATCAATACGCATATACAGATCAAACCACCACGACTTGTGCATGTTCATTACTCAATCATCCCCCATGCCGCCCTATTGGTAAGGCAGGTTACTTGACGGTGGAATGGAGTTCAGAAAATTGAACAGGGTGTAAACAATACGCAGCCTCTCCGCTCATCAGGGAGCGAGAACCATCCCCTTGCGGAAAATGTTCCATGCGCCCCGCCGCATTCTCCATTCGTTTTTGTGCAAACACAATCGGAACATTGTAGCGATATGTTCTCCTCATCCGCCCTCTCCCCTGACACCTATGCTTATTCGTACCCTAGGTCCAATGTATCAAGATTGCGCGCGCACTCTCAAATGTGTTCTAGGTCGGACTGGACATCATATGTCCCACGGCCAGTGAATGGGTGAGGTGATGGCTGCAATTAGAATTTTGAGCTGCACTCCCCTGGTCACCGATTTATCTCGTGCTTCACGTCCTCAAATTGTATCAATGAGCACCAACAACGCGCCGCTCCCTAGACCACACCAAGGCCTTATCGCAATTGTCGCGACACCATCTGCCCCCACCTATCAGTAGATGTCCTAGTAGCTTCGGCCACTCAGGTTTGTACAATATCGGTTGGCAGTGTATAAAATACAATTCCATGGCAATAAATAATGTGATGTAGAATCAAGCGGAAGCCAATGGCCGATTGGCCCATATCCATGGTTTCTTGTCGGCCAGCGGTATAATAACAGTGGCAGATCTGTTCATTGTCGTCGCTTCAGCGTCTGTATCGACCAACTGGCGTAAGTGCAGCAACATATGAGATCCCTGGGGTGGGAACAGCCGAGCTGGTCAATTGATAAAGCTGCGGGGCCGTTCGTGCTTACCAAAATACACCCTGCGGTATTTGTTGGCCTAAAAGATATGTTTGAGCTTCTCAAAGAATTTGAATGCGTAAACTCACGTCACGAGCATGCTTGTCAAGAATGCAGGGGCAAGGTAAAAAACTATCAAGTTGGCGACCAAGAGAACTAGCACATCATAAGCCGATGGCGGTCAAGGGAAGCCCTGAGGGCATACCAAATATACTAAGAAGGCTTTTGAGTACAAATATGACGTTTTGACATGGTGAGGCTTACATCGCAAAGTACAATGTCGAGTCTCTTGCCTAGCCCTGGTGAGACCATTACACCTGAGGTTTCATTCGAAAATACCAAAATGAGAGAATCTTGGCGCAGAGAGCCGTTCTTCCACCATGCAAAGGCGCGATATATCACCAGACCGAAAAGGATGGCTAGGGCAAATTGATGCATACCACATTTGGAAAAGCTTGATGGCTTACTCTCAACAACGACGGGGGTTATCCTGAAACACGAGTTAGAAATTCGTTTCGATATTGATATATTTTATTACCAGAAACCAGCAAGAGTTTTGGGAACGCTCGTCGCGTAGCACCCCGGGAGGTCAGCAAAGATTGATGTGACTAGTGAAGTAATTCAATATCCAAGGCTAGAAAACCATAACAACAGGGGTAACATACCGATTACATTCTGACCAACATAATCTTGAATCGTGAGGCCAATTAAAGTGATGGATCCCGCTAATAGAAGATATGTCAAAGGAGCCTCGATTCACTTCACAATCACCCTCTTACATATGTAGGCAACGAGAGCAAGAGTGAGTGCGGGCTGTCGGATAGTTTTCGATGGGAATTTGTAAATCAGCGAGAACCGCGTACCAGGTTGCGGCGGTCTGTTCCAATGAGCGGGGAATTAGTTGTGGGACACATGTGAAACGGATAAGACCTACGGAGGGCCCACACGCGCATGACTAAAATACCTGAAGTGCATGTAAGATTGTAACGGAAGATTTGGAGGGGATATCACACCAACCCTGCGCAGTGCAGATAGTGACAGTTAAGGTGCTAGTAAAAACGATCAAAATGAGAAAAAAGACAGTAGTTAGAGAGGGAAAAAGTACACAGCAAGCCACCGAAGGTAAAACACGCAGCTAAAGTTGCGTCAGAATATGGTTCATCACAAACTACTCTTACGAACAACTATGAAGGCCAATGTCAGAAAACGGTTTTGGTAATAACCGTCACTTACGCCTGCGGGCAAATGGGTTCTTGCAGAAGCTGTTGACGCTAATTGATAAACGTTTAGTGAAGGAAGGGCGTTCGTACCTATGCAGTTAAACCTGCGAAATTTATTGGTCAATCTCACTACCTGAATGGAGTCGAACGAATAGTTACACCAGCATTGCCTCTACAAAATAACGGTTCAAGAAGAATAAGACCTTGGCCAGGGTAAATCGTGATCTGTCAGAATTTCAGCTTCGAGTCGTCAGTGGGGAGTGCCACATACGACCACATCGCAGAGGTCTGGAAAATGCCTTTAGTAAGGCGAATTGTTAATACGAGAAATCGTTACCTCTTGGTCCAGTGTCGTAAGATGATTATACAAAAGACATGTTATACAAGACGCTGTCAACTGGTATTAGTGTGCCTTGGAGAAAGGTACCAGCTGCGATTGAGCCGACCTGCAACTAGGTTTACTGCCGTCGCCTGCTCCGCTATCGTTGAAGGTGACGGAATATCCATAGTCGGGTGGAAGCGTTGCGAGTGGAGGGGATGGATATTCCAAGCAGGAAGAGTTAATATATCTTGTCAATACTTATTCTTGGAAAAGAAAGTTTAGCGCCGCAATATATCAATGATCTATAGTTACACTCGCACCAGGCACTACTGGTATCATGGACAGTTGATATGATAATCCCGAGATCCGGACCCGCACCTTTACCCATCACTACCAGTGGCTAAAACGTGTATTGGTTTTACTACTCACTAACATCACTACGCATAGCATTCGTCAAGGGCGAAAACTGGTACGGGCCCACTAGGTAGAAATATGGTTAAAATAAATTTTCGCATGGCACCAAAAATAACCAAGATTCGCACTTCTGATGGAGATATGAGAACCGAGCGTGGCATTTCCTTTGGAGAGGGAACAAAGAGGCCCCTGTTTGCATCATGGGTCCGCTAAATGAGGTGATGTCCCCACGTCTCCTGTGTAGCATATAATCAATTGCGACCTCCTGAGAAGATAGGCTGATGTCGTTGATGCTTTCTGCCGGGGCACCGGTGACTCCACTGGCAGTCTCGTTTCTGCCGTCCCTACTCCAATAAGCCGGAACTGCATATAAATCAGTTGGCACACGACCAAACCTGTTCCATGAAGAAACACAATAATATGTGAAGGGGAAGTGAGGACGAGCCTTGAAAGCTTGACGGGTGACATATCAAATTAGTTGGGTGATGTTTTATGCTCCACTCACCCCACCAGCCTGGTTTTCAGGCATGAGCTTGATGCCAGAAATTATGTGCATATATGGACATTGCATATTTGGACACGTTGGATTTCGCAGGCCGCGGGCGCTCGCGTTTCGATGGATTGTCGACAGCTAGATCTCCTGTCACCTACCCACATCAGTGGCCCACCACGAAGTAGATATCGATCACATCTTTTCAGAGACGATGAACTGGTAAGCCCGGGCAGGAAACAGTATCAGCATGTTGAACCCTGAATCTACGAACATCTCAAACGTGATTCAACTCTGAAAACAATGCCCCCTCCTTCCATCTACTCACCCAACCCTTCCCGCTTTGTGATCATAGGTGTCCTGTCAACACAGCGCACAACGCCGGTGGTAGTGATCGAGTTGATGAATGTGTAACTGGAATGCGAGGTTCGGGTAAGCGCTGTCATTGGGTATATGGGCAGTGTGAGATGCGACTGTTGCGCTGTAACAGATCTCCAGCGTAGGTGCACAGGTCTCCAGCGTATGTGCACTCGTTGCAGGCTTGCAGCGCCCTCATAGTCGGCATGCGAACACAGGACCAGGTCAATCAGCGGTTGACATCATTTGTATCTGTTATGGTTGAGTACTGCTGACACATATGTGCGGTCTCGGACCGCGAATGTTGGCATCACCAAAAGCTGAAAGAAGTGTTCGAAATGTGAGTGTCGTGTGAGGAATAAATCCTTCGAGTCAGCACAACATTCGAAACCAAGGCAATGAAAGTAACACCCCCAGCAGCATTCTTATCCCGAAAATTGACACCAAAAACATGAACCACACGTTCGGCTGACGACACCGGTACAGCCCCACCCCCTACTCACTCATAGGACCGACTATTAGATTGAATCTGCATTCAGTGCGAGCCTAACTGAGCTAACATGCGTCTGTCCTTGTCGAACCTGAACCCCTTGATCATCTTCATCTCGGTTTTAGACAAACTTGTATGCCCACGTTTCCTCTACGCCATTCCGTATACTGGCAACTCCCTTGCAGGTCTATCCCGGCCTCCGACGGATGAGCATGAACCCCAGTGTACTGAAGCGTCGCGGCCATGATCGTACACCTTTCGCCTCCGGAAAGATGCTGCGATTTACGTCTCTCCGTATCCGGTTGTTCAATAGTACATTTACAAGATCATTGTAAGTCGCCTCTATACATCAATATTTGCTGCTGTTGAAAACGAATCCCTCTCGTCAAATGCTCGCCTGCGAGAACATGGCTTCGCCACTGAATACATCAATCCAGACCTGCATGAATGATCCACCGCCATCTACCGAACGAACCCCGATCCTAAAATATCGCAGGTTTGCCTCGATCGCAGTTGAATCTTGGCATCCATCACCGGCCTTGAGTATCATTGCGCGAAAGCGCTGGGGAACACGCGATCGCTGGTTATGGCCGCCTCCCTTTCGTGTCAGCCATTTCGTCTTCCCTGGGCGGAGCATCCGTTTATGTGTCTGTCTGTTATTTCCTCCGCATTTTCTCCTATCGTATTGCCCCAACCCTTTCTGCCAGCTTGCTCTTGGTATAAGACTACGATATCATGAGCATTCTTACTGCTGTCACGGGGGTTTTGTTATGACTTCGCGTCGGGTGTCTGGACACCAAAGAGGAAGAGCTTAATAACTTGCAAGTGGGGCGCGTAGCTGTTTGTTCCACGTCTCAAGGTACCCCAGTCCCCGTGGATGTACAGCCATCATGATCTATAGCTAACATTTCCTGCGGTAAAAGTCGCGTGCGGAAGCTGAAACCGATGCGACTGTAGTAAGCTATTAAATTGACCTGAGTAAAATATGATAAACTGCGAAGGAGTGAACAAGCTGGAGTGTCGATCCAAAGTGTAAGAGCGTAGTGCTGAGCTACCACCTAACTAGGATGAATTCGCACCGTATTTGGTATCAAAACATGACTAACCATGGCCACTGTTCCCACACTCATCATGAATTTGAAAAATCCAATATCTCATCTATCACGTCGCCCCTGCGTCCGCTCCTTGCATGGGCTCTGTTCTGCATCACTCTTTTTCTTCAAAGACCCTTCGTACACGCTCGTACCGTGCGGGGTCCACCCAACCACATCACCCTGCCATGTTCAAAAATTTTGTTCAGGTTGAATTAGACTCTAATGGAAAACGAGTGAAGCCCACCCCGATGGTGTAAGTTTGTATCCATGCTCCTTATTATTATCCTTATGTCCCAAACTGCAGAGACCTAGATCCAAAACGCCGCGCCAGGCAAGATCAGATCAACGAAAACTGTCGCAGGTATCGTGAGCGAGGGCGTGCAAAAATGTTACAAAACAGATCGCCAGCCCAGACCCCCCGGGCTGGTCCTTCCTCCGCTCGGCCCAAGAGGTCAAGAAGGCAGCAACATCTTCCCCCCGATCTTCCTCCAACTCTTGGACCGGTTTGCTCCAATACTAACGACCACTCGATTCTCAACGGTGATCCTACTGATGGCGTTCCAACCGGCACTCCTCAAGCTGGCCCTTCCTCTGCTCCACTCAAAAGGTCGAGAAGGCAGCAACGTCTACCCCCCAACCCGTGTGGCATGTCCGATACTCCTCCTGCCACTGGACCGATTTCCTCCAATATTGATGACGATTCGATTCCTGGCGGTGATCTTACTGATTGCGTTGCAGAAGTATTTGCATTAGACCCCAAGCTTCTGGGTCCTCAAGGAGCGCAGCCCCACGCCACTGACTGCTATGGGCTGGAGAATATGCAAGCAGCCGCTCCGTTCATCTCAGATACCGCGAACATGACAACTGATCTGCCCGCGCCGGTATGTTTTCTGTTCACAACGATTAACTCCGTTTGCTCAGTGCCCAACCCAGGGTGACGATGATTCTTATCCATTTTCTGCGTTTCTGGATCGCACACCCCACATTTAATGCGGAGGACTTGGGCGCATTTCAATCTACATTGCAACATAACCGACCTGACACTCCTCCAACTGCAGCTCCAAATCCTTCCGATAGACACCCCGAACAGCAGATTATAGGCTCTAGCACCCCTGATAATCCGACGCATAGAACCTTGGATGGCCCCTACCGTCCCCCTCGGCTGCGGAAGTACAGTACGTGCGACTTGCGCCTGGCTATCTTTTCGCACTCAATGTTCTGTGATAGACAAGGATGGCTTAGCTTTTATTACGATCCGCCTGGAGTGATCTGCATATTGTTTCTCATGTGTACATGTATTAACCATTTCCACACTTGCTTCTTGACCCCATAACCGGTGTCGACCGCCTCAAGAGACACCCAGTCTTGCCAATGGTTCCATTTCCTGTCTCTATCCGATTTGAACGTGCAAAACGACCGAAAGTGATGACACACCCTGTCATCCCGCACTCGGGAGAAAATATCCCCCCACAACAATGCACAGCCTCCCAGAGACCCCCACTTTAGGGGCTGACCGAGATTATTACCAGCGCGCCTCTGCCTGTGATCGCCCTCTACTGGTGAACGTACCGTCCTTCTGGCGTCATGTCGCGGTGTTGCTTTCTGTGGAGTTTGCAGGAATAGTGTGCAAGGGAAGTGTGCGCGGGAGGGAGGTGGCTTGGGCTGTGGGAATTTTGAATTTCCCACCTATTTGGACTCCGCTGCTGTCATAGTTTTGCTTCGATCGTCATTGATGACCTCCTCCTCGTCACTTGTACATTACAGCAGGCGAACATCTAGGCGTCGTACACCACATATACAAGTATACGCGTTATTTCCACTTCCTTCGATTTCAACATAATACCTGAGGAAATTTGCGGATCATATGTTTTCTCCGTGTCGCGGCAGCTGGCTACGACCACAAGTTGGAGATTTTGTGTGGGGGTTAAGGCGATGACTGGGATGCGAAAGGGGGATACTTAGGTGAGGGATCCTAAAAGTTTCTTCCCTCGACGCGGCTAATGCGGTCCAGTTTCATTATCTGTCCAAGAAAAATTAAATTTGTGCTTCACACTCAGTGGTCTTGCTCAGTGCTACCTCGCTGAATCGCGGAATGGAAATGTACGGATATGTCTACACCATGGAAATGCAGAGTAGGATAGGTTGGTAAGTTGCAAACGTCAACATTATTGTGTGCTAACAATGTTGTAGTCTAATACGGACCCCAAGAGGCGGCTCAAAGATGCCCGCAGTGTCTATACGCAGCTCCCCCTCCCCTGACCTCTCGAACCAAGTTCCGGCACCCCCAGATGGTCCTGGAAACGCCTCGTGCAGAGTCTTGGGGGCCCCTACCGCTCCTCTTAGCTGTGAAAGTATAGTACGTACGACTCTCCGGTTGTCTTCCTTCACGCTAAGTGTTCTATGACAGATCAGGATGGCTTGGTTTTTATTATGGCCTGCCCGCAAAATCGCGTGGTGCGTGAATGCAGAGGCTGGCGACGGAATGATAATGGCGAGACCCACTTCGGCCTATGCGACGGCTCCAGCCCCGATTCCTGGAGGAGGGCGACCTAGCGCGTCCAATTACAGGTCCACAGTGTTTCTAACCAGCGCTGCGTAGGACGGAAGTTGAAACAGGCGAGCGTTTGAGGCGTGGTGGACGTTTCACGCAAACTATATCAGGTATGTTTCACGTTTTCTCCTTAGTACATCGACTCGTAGCTTATGATCCTACTAGCTGACTTGTGTTGTATACAGGGTCGCGGGTTGGTCTATATAATATCTCGGCTTTTCTTTCACAAACGAAAGAGACGTATTTGATTGGGTCTAGCTAGGGGACGTTCAGATTGGTCAAGTCGAGGTGCCGAGGGGTAAGAGGATTGAACTCGTCAGTCACGGTAGTCCGATTCATCATGTGCATGTTTAGCATGACGTCAAACCTCGCAGTGCACTGTTTACCCTCGTGCCGACTGCTAAACCCCCGAAGACTGAAGGATTTGGTTTAGGCATGAACATCAATATGCACCCTCGTCGCACTGGGATTGGGGACACTTCAATTCTGGATACTTTGTATGACATCCAATCGGGCACCAGTTCTCGGCGAGGATGGTACTACCTGGGTCCTGGCTTCGAAAACCATTGGAAGACCATCTATATCAGCGTGAAAACTCTCAACGGTACCGATCCGTATGATCAGAGTTACAAACCGCACCACTGTCAAATGGAATCTTATCAGGTGCAAGTCTTATGAATGTGTTAGAATCTGAATAGAACTAATATGCGCTACAGACAGTACCCTGCTCACCATGTCCGAATATTATTTCAGTGTGTGTAGATCGGCTCCGGCGCCGCTGGTTCCGCTCTGAACCGCTGACCACCCTTGAATTGACCATTCGGGTCATCGATTGCGCCAGAACCACATGATCCTGGTGGTAATAATAGACGCGAACCGCCTGGGTACGGATATGCTTCTTTCTTTCCAGCCACACTAAACCCAGGTGTCTATAAAGCATGATCTTCTGGCGAGAATTTTCACAAGGCCCCCCTCATCGCTATTCTCCGCCTTGTTTTAAGGTTGCCGGATAGGCTATCGCATAAGCCTGCAGTCGGTCAATATGGCGACCGTTCAACACGATGATGCAGGATTCATTCTCACCAGTCAGGCTGAGAAACACGATGACCAGTACAAAATCGACAGGGAACGATCATCTGTGGAAAAGGTCTCGTCGGAAGATCACGATATCGAACGTGAGCTTGATGGGGTTCATGATGGGCTGGAGTTCCCCACGGAATACGAGCGGGCAACGCTGAGGAGGGTGTCTGATTCTATCCCGTGGAATGCCTACCGTACGCCCTATGACTTTGTCTCGAAATAAGTGTTAATATCGCCTTTCTAGTCATTGGGTTTGTCGAGCTGGCAGAGCGTTTCTCTGTGCGTGATTTAAATCTAACCTGATCGAATTTGTCGTGCCGAAATTTAAACTGAATTAGTTCTATGGATGCCAAGTTGTCTTCGTATGTCCCATTTCTATTTTTTGTCAACGCTTGGGTTTCGTACTGAGCGCGAGGGTAGACAAATTTCATCCAACAGCCCCTTCCAACAGGGTCACGCACTGGCGCTGGCGGGCAGAATGGTCAATCTGGTGCGCTCGGGATGGGCCAGCGCGCGTCCACTGGTCTAACTACGTTCTACCAATTTTGGTCCGTGCGGATCTCAAGTTAATTGGCCAGAAACTAACCTCTGGTCTTTAATATAGGTGCTACATCACGCCCCTTTTGGGTGCGTGGATCGCAGATACCTACTTGGGGCGATTCAATACCATCTGTGTCGCGGTTACCGTCGCGCTCCTCGGGCATATTATCCTCATTATACCTGCCATTCCGGGTGTCATCGAGAAGTCAAGTGCCATTGGTGCATTTTCTGTGGCATTGATCATTATGGGACTCGGTGCGCCCTGCCATGACTCATCACCAACAACTACTAACAAGCAGTATGTCCCTTAGGCACCGGGCTCTTCAAGGCGAATATCTCTCCGCTAATCGCAGAACAATATAAGCGGACCAAATTGTTCGTCATCACGATCAAGAGCGGTGAGCGGGTCATTGTGGATCCTGCTCTGACCATTGCGAGTGTCTACATGGCATGATTTTCCGCCCATCTTCGTCTGCGTAGCATCTGATG
Organism: Infundibulicybe gibba; assembly: GCA_015501065.1. Taxonomy (NCBI): domain Eukaryota; kingdom Fungi; phylum Basidiomycota; class Agaricomycetes; order Agaricales; family Omphalinaceae; genus Infundibulicybe; species Infundibulicybe gibba. Next base: position 39,351 of record JADNYI010000090.1, on the reverse strand, counting down.
TTGCCGTCGCCCAGTACTATTACCTCTTCGTCAATATCGGTGCCCTCATTGGTCGCGTGTCAATGACATACTCGGAAAAGGTACATATTCTCAAAATCCTCCGGTAGTCATCTCAATTATATTTCCAGTTTATTGGATTTTGGCTCGCATATACCCTTCCCACAATTGTCTTCCTACTCTGTCCGATTTTCCTATTTATCGGGAGGAACCGATACATTCGATCTCCCCCTACTGGTTCTGTTCTGGCGACTGCCCTCCACCTATGGAAATATGCGGCGCGTGGACGTTGGAGTTGGAATCCCGCTACGACATGGCGCCAATTGACTGCTGATAATTTCTGGGAGAACGCCAAACCGAGCAGACTCGAGAGCAAAGGAGAGAGTAAGCCAGCGTGGATGAACTTTGACGATCAATGGGTGGATGAAGTGAGGCGGGGATTGAAGGCTTGCGCCGTGTTCCTCTGGTATCCGATTTATTGTACGAGGTTTCACAAGCACTGTTGGTATCTAGGCGACACTTTATCATTTCTTCCTAGGGCTAACATACAACCAACTCAACAACAATCTAACATCCCAGGCGGCCACGATGTCGACACATGGTTTACCCAACGACGTCCTGTCGAACTTGGACCCGCTCGCCTTGATCATTTTCATCCCGATCTTTGACAAAGTCGTATGTCCACGCTGCCTCTTCGTCCTTCCCCACTCTGATTTACACTTCGCAGATCTATCCGGGCCTCCGACGGATGGGGATGAACTTCAGCGCACTGAAGAAGATCACGGCTGGGTTCGCCACTGGCGCCGTGGCCATGATTTGGGCTGCAGGTATGTTTTTCGCCCCCGGATAAGCGCTGCGACTTACATTGCTTCGCGTCCAGTTGTCCAGCATTATATTTACAAGGTAACTTGGAGCGATCTCACTCCATACATGTTGCTCATGTTTCATTAAAGACAAATCCCTGCCACGAAATGGCCTCCACATGCGAGAATATGGTTTCGCCACTGAATGTATGGATCCAGACTGGCGCGTGAGTGGTCCACCGTCGTTTACGGAGCGAACGCTAACCTTATTATACTGCAGGTACGTCTTGATTGCTTTCAGTGAAATATTAGCATCCATCACCGGCCTCGAATATGCATTTACGAAGGCGCCTAAGAACATGCGATCGCTGGTTATGGCTGTCTACCTTTTCATGTCCGCTATCTCATCTGCGCTGGGTGAGGCATTTGTTTGTGCGTCTTCTTGATTCTTTCCCCGGTCTATTTTCTCACCACATTCCCCAGCCCTTTCTGCTGACCCGCTCTTGGTATGGAACTATGGTGTCATGGGCGTTCTTGCTGCGATGCGGGGGTTTTATTCTGGCTGAGCGTCAGGCATCTCGACGCCAAAGAGGATGAGCTCAACCACCTACAAGCGGGACACGTTGCTGTTGGTCCAGCGTCGCAAGATGCCCCAGTCCCTGTACATGAATAACTGTAATGATTATGAAATTTTTTTCCTATACTGAACCACGCATAATTGATGCAATTGTGTACCATTGATCATCGACCCAGAGTGGGGGAGCGGTGCTGCTGAGCGCGTGTACATGCAATGAGTTGTTCTGGCTCGTAATTAAAGGGGGTCCGAGACGAGGGTGTGCATGTCGCCTGCCCATATACTTGGCACCTGGAATGAACTTGACACCTGGAATGAACTTGAACTTGCGCCGTATTTAGCATCCGGACATGACTAATCACAGCCGCTACTCCCACACGTGTTTCTCATGCAAATCTGCATCCAAAAATCTAATATCTTATCCCCCACGTTGTCCTTACACCCAGTCACTTGCTCCTCGCGCGGGCTCGATTCTACGAGATTCGACTCTCAAGATTGATTCGGCAGCCCTTCAGACGCGCTCGCCCGTACCCTACGGGTACCCCATTGACGAAATCGATTTGAAGACCACCCTAGATGTCTACCTTGTTCAAAAACTTTGTTCAAGTTGAATTAGACTCTAATGGAAAACCGGTGAAGCACACTCCACTGGTGTAAGTTTGTACTCGTGCTCCTTTTTAATCTTATATTCCAACCTGCAGAGACCTGGATCCGAAACGTCGTGCCCGACAAGACCAGATCAACAAAAACAACCGCAAGTACTACCGGCGCGGAAAGAAATTACGAGGCGGATCGCCAACCCTTACCCCCGAGGCTGGTCCCTCCTCCGCTCCACTCAAGAGGTCGAGAAGGCAGCAGCATCTTTCCCCTGACTCATTTGGCATGCCCAATATTCCCCCTGCCACTGGACCGATTTCCTCCGATACTAACAGTGACTCGATTTTCAACGATGATCCTGCTGATTGCGTTGCGGTGGCGCCTGCGTCGAACCCCAGGTTCTCAAGTCCTCAAGAAGCCCAGCCCCGTACCACCGCTTGCTATGGTCCAAGGGATATACGAACGGTCTCTCCGTTCATCCAGAATGATATAGACCCAATACCTGATCTGCCCGCGGCGGTATGTTTCCTGTTCGTAACAATCATTTCAAGTCGCTCACTGTTGACTTAAGGATGAAGATGACCCTCATCGATTCTCCACGTTTCCAGGATCACACACTCCTATGCATGATGCAGAGGCCCTGGAGGACTTGAGTGCGTCTCAATCTGTGGTGCAACACGAACAATATAGTCGGCCCGACACTCCGACACCAAGCCCACCGTCGCCTCCTTCACCGTCTGTAGCTCCTTCCCTTGGGCATCCCCAGCCAATCGCAAGCGCTAGCGCGCCGCATAGAACCCTGGATGGCCCCTACCGTCCCCCTCGGCTGCGGAAGTATAGTACGTGCAATTTGCGTCCAGCTGTCCCTTCGTGCTAAGCATTGTATGACAGACAAGGATGGCTTGGCTTTTATTACCATCCGCCTAGAGTGATCATACTCCCGATGCATGTTGCGCATACGCATAGTGTTGCCACACCCACACCCACTTCTTGACCCCACAGTCGGTGTCGACTGCCTCAGCAGCTGGGATATCCTGATTCCATTTTCTATCTCTATTCGATTTGAACATATACAGTGGCCAATAGAGGTGATGTACCCTATCATCCTCGTGCCCGAGGGAAAAATATCCTCCCCACACGACCTCCCATTTGACGCGCGGGGTGAGATCATTGCCAACGCGCCTCTGCCCATGATCGCCCTCCACTGGTGAACGCACTATCCTCTTGGCATATGATGTTATGTCATGTTATTGTTTTAGGCGGAGCTGCACCAATACGAGTCATTCTGCTCCATAGCGTCGAAGGTGCTGTGCGATTGTGTGTGGGCGCGACTCGGATGGGGGGCTTCAGGGTGCGGGAGTAGGTTTATGGGAATAGTGCGCGCGGGGGGGAGTGCGCCGATTGATTTCAAAGTAGCTTGAGCTGTGGGAATCTTCCACTCTCGACTGCGTACCCGGACTTTTTACACCATACTGCGTTGATCATGCATCATGTATTTCCATTTGTTGGGTTGCCATCGTTTAAACATTACGGCGGATGTAATCTGAGCATACCTCAAAGCAACTCGCAAAGATCTCCCCATAATAATACAGTGATCTTGGGTAATTTAGCCTTCAGTGGACTCTTTCCATGGTGCTCAAATCTACGTTGCATACTACCTGATGGAATGAAGGTTCTCAACACCTTTGACCAGCTCTCGAGTTTCCGTATACGAATACCAGTGGGTTATCCAGGCAACCATTCAGTATGACAAGTCTCAGTGAGAACTTTGGTTCGTGCTCGCCGTACTGGCGACCCCGGGATGTGCGTTGCAAATCAATCATCTTTCCAAACTTCAAACTGGAAAACCAAAGTCTCCAAAATCAGATTCCGAGAGAGGAATACAAGCATGTGCTAGGTTCCACCGCTTTTCTTTTCCTCCCATATTTCCTCTGGCAGGCGGACAGCCAAGAGGATGGCCGGAGATAAAATAGCTAGTAGCATCACATAACTGCGTAACCGCCCATGAGATTTTTCTCTGCCGAGAGAGCAAAGAGAGAGGTGGAGATGGTCGGGCCAAGAGTCCGAACGAGGGAAACAGTTGTTTGCGCGAGTCCGTTGGTGGCTCCGAGCGAGTGTTCGTTGGGGGGCGACGCCGTGATATACATAAAAATGCAGCCTAGGGGGATGAGTTGCGAAATTGGGTTATTACGCCACATATGTGAAAACAAGACTAACCATATGCCATGTCTATGACTGACATGAGGGACATCATCAAGGCGATGAGTAACCAGACGGTGACGTTGACGCCATAACGCTGGGCAACGATACTCATGACAGGGAATAGCAGGTAGATCGGAATAAAATTAGCTATGCCCCTAATGAAAATAGTTCGCGCGCCAAACCGCCGAACAATGCGAGGGAAGAATAATGCCTGGAAGATACCGTTGCATAGCCCATACGTGCCAGTGTGTATCCTATGGTCGATGGTTCAAATCCTAGCCCACCAATCTCAATCGGCGTCGCGAGGAAGAGGGGTATAAGCGCGCTGAGCATGATGTTTAGGAATGCAAGAATCGTATAATTGAAACCGAGATGAGAACTGGGTAGACGAGGAGTTCACGGAGCGCAACAGGTCTTTCGCTAGATTGTGTAGGCGAAGAAGATGCATGCTTGCGGTGTCTGGGAGAAGTCTTGCATACCGGCATTAGTCTGATAGCCGCCGAGATGGGTGGTTAGGCATACCTCTCTCAGGAAGAAAAGGGCGACCATGAAAGCAAAACCCATAAACTGGCAACGGCGACGCAGGGTAGAAATAAGGATAATCTATCCAAAATTGGCCTGTGAATACAGCTGGGAAGCGTTCGTGTGGGCGCGAAAGCGAGCCACCCATTAATGGGCTGGAAAGCCAATTAGCTGGCACACTTTGAGGCTTGGATGGATAGAAAATACGTACCCCAAGGTGGATCCTGTGGCCCAGATCACCGACATGAATGAAAAGGCTCGAGCGCGGTTGGTCCGATCTGTGAGCTCCCCCATCGCGCTCTTCATGACGCCTAGTCTAATCATGAATAACCTCTAAGCGTGTAAATCAAAATACTTACCAATATTGCCATTGAGCAGCCCACATAACACGGCTATATGAACATTAACCAAGGCCCCATCACATATAGGAATGGGTAGTACCTAACACCAAGGTCCAAAAGGTACGGAAAGACCAAATAGCAGCATCGATACGATGCACCCACCAAGCCAAAGAGGAGAACGGCTTACGACCGACCGGTCGGATAAGCGACTCCACTGCATCACCATAATGGCTTCAGTAACGAAGAACAACGATTGCTAAATATTCATTGATCTCCCATTGTCAAGGGAAGGCAGCTTTGGGAAGGGACAGTTGAGCTTACGATCAAGCCGGCATAATACCCAACCTTTCGTTCATCCCCGCCAGTGATATCAAGCCCACTAACCAGCTATTCACCTGGGTATAAGAGTTTGTACTGTAAATAAGCGGAAAGGAAATCGTACCTGATTTATGTACGGGTATATCGAACTGCTGATGATAGGTTCGCAGAGTTGAAGCAGGAGCAAAATCCAATTTGTGCTTTGGGAGACGAGTGGGGACTCGCTGTTCTTCCCTATTTCGAGGAGTAGGGTGGTTTCTTCATTAGCCACGTCGTCGTCGTGCATCGTTCAAGGAAGGAGGGTACAAGAATTGGAACGTCAGTCGCGTAGAAACCAACCCAACTTATATCACTAGCCATTAGTAAATCGTGGAAAACCTGCCATCCACTTATAACTCCAGCCTGGTGGTGCTACGTGTACTTGATGCCGACCGAAACTCAATTGGAAGATGCCCTTCACCACGGCCCGGTCTAGAAATACATAGAGTTTGACGTCTCCACGCTGCCCACCTGCGTCAGGGCTTCTAGGCCGGGCGCGGCAGCTCCAGCAGATCACGTGATACAACAGGGCGGACACCGGAGTAGCAGTTCGGACCGTAGACGACAACGACTGAGCTTCCTTGTGCATTCTGCGCGGCGTGCTTGCGAGATGCCTCTGGAAATCCACATTGCCGCGGGCCTCCGGTACGCTCCGCGCGCAGGCCTATCGAGTATTAGTGCTTATTTATGTAAGGGCGAAGGAGGAAATACAGGACACGAGAATCTTGTATACGTTTCTGCGACACTGCTGCTGTTGGCATAGTTGTAAAAGATATCGATCAGCATGGGTTGTTTGTAAGTAGAGTACGGGTTATTGGGCGCATATCAGCGCGGGTAGGTCGAAAGGAGCATCGAGTAGGTCAAATTCGACCAGCCAAAAAAAACGAATAAATCGGGATGCAGGGACCACAGACTAATGGGTGTCGGCTTTGATGGGTATGGGCGCATATGTGAGATCAACGAAGGTGAAAGGACCAGTGGTCGTTTGATCGACACATCAAAGAGGGGACAAGTAAAATATCTACACACCGATTCCCGGGGTACAAGAGTACTGATGGTGTGCGCGTGCTATGCCGCCTCCGCCAAAGCCGAATCATGGGGTGATAACAGAGGTGCGCGTGTGGTACTCACCCCAAGAGGTGACCAAGTCTCTGCGCCGTGTGTATCTTATAGAGGTTGCTGTTCTTGTAAGTCCAAAAGTAGAATGAAGAACCGAACGCAACTAAACAGTTCCTGAAATCAGATCCCGGTCTTTCCGTTTCCAATTATAAGAATACAGATCCCGCTTTCACTTGCAGACGCGAGAGTGAGAGAGCATTATTCCACAACAACGTATATGTATTTAGACTGGTCACCGCACCCTATGACATATAAACGAAAGGCGGGTGTTAGTCGGTTGAGGTAGAAACCATTAGCTGTGCTCGGTTTCATTGCCTTCCTTTTCCTCCCATACTTTTTCCGGCAGACGGGCGGCCAAGAGGACAGCCAGGCATGAAATAATCAACATAACCAGATAGACTGCGTATCCGCCAAGAGATTTTTTTCTACTGAGAGAGCAAAGAGAGAGGTGGAGATGGCTGGACCAAAGGCCCGAGCGAGGGAGACGCTTGTTTGCGCGAGCCCGTTGGTGGCTCCAAGCGACTGCTTGTTGGGGGATGATGCCGTGACATACATAAAAACACAGCCTAGATGGAGAGATGAGCTGCGCTATCACAACCACAGTGTGCAAGCAAGGACGAACCATGCGCCATGCCCGTGGAGGACATGAGAGGCATCATCAAGGCGATGATTGACCAGACGACGATGTTGACGCCAAAATGCTGGGCAATAGCGCTCATAACAAGGAATAGAATGCAGATCGGAATAAAATTCATCATGCCCCCAATCAAAACACTCCGTGTGCCGAATCGCCGGACGATGCGAGCGAAAAACAATACTTGAAAGATACCATTGCCTAACCCATACATGCCCATGATATACCCTATGGTTGATGGTTCAAACCCCAGCCCACCAATCTCGATCGGCATTGCAAAGAAGAGGGGTAGGAGTGCTCCGAGCATGATATCTAGGAATGCAAGAGACATGTAGTTTGAAACTGAGATGAGAACAGGGTAGACAAGGAGCCCGCGGAGCGCAACAGGTCTTTCGATAGTTCGCATATGGGAAGAAGCTGCATACTTGCGGTGTCTGGGAGCGGTCTTGCATATTGGTATTAGTTTGATACATAGCCACCGAGTGTAACGGCCTAGGCATACCTCTTTCAGGAAGAAAAGGGTGGCAGTGAAGACGAAGCCTATGAAACTCGCAACAGCAACACAGGGTAGGAAATAAGGATGACCCATCCAAAATTGACCTGTAAAGACAGATGGAAAGCGCTCGTGTGGGCGTGAAAGTGAGCCACCTATCAACGGGCTGGAAGGCAAATTAGCTACATCCCAAGGTTTGGATGGAGAGGTAGGTACATACCCCAATGTGGACCCTGCGGCCCAAACCATCCCCATCAGTGAAGAGGCTTGAGCACGGTTGGATGCATCTGTGAGTTCTCCCACCGCACTCTTCATGACACCTATTACATTCATGAATAACCCCCAAGCGTGCAAATGAAAATACTCACCACTATTGCCATTAAGCAACCCACATAAACATCGACTATATGAATCAATTGAGCCTCATTGCGTATAGGGAAGGGTGGTACCTAACAACCAAAGTCCAAAATGTCCGGGAGAGGCCAAATAGCAGTGTCGATAGCAGTGTACCTGCCAAGCCGAAGAGAAGAACCGGCTTACGACCTACGTGGTCAGATAAACGACTCCATTGCATCACCGTAATGGCTTCAGTCACAAAAACAATGATTGCTAAAGTATCCATGACTCTCTCTACCAAGGGAATGGAAATTGAGCTTACAATTACCCCGGCATAGTAACCGACCTTTCGTTCGTCCCCGCCAGTGATATCAAGCCCACTAACCAGCTATGTATCCAAATATAAGACTCCGCGCATGTAAAGTGGTGGGAAATCATACCTGATTAATATAAGGTGATATTGAACGACTGACGATAGGCTCGCAGGCTTGAAGGAGGAGCACGATGCCAATCTGTACTTTTGGGAGGCGAGTGGGCCTGCTGTCCCTCACTATTTCGAGAGAGTAGGGTGGTTTCTTCGTCAATCGTGTCGCTGTCGTGCATCGTGAGTCAGAAGGGGGGGTGCGAGATATACCCAATGGGATACCAGTTACAGCTGAATTCAGATCGATAGCGCAATTCGACCAGCGTTCCAGCTGAAGCGGATGTTTAGTTTTGGAGCCAAACAAATAAAAATATTACGGTAATCCTTGACATCATCCGAAATTCAAATTGGAGGAATTGAGGCCAAAGGACTGCTGGACCAAGACTTGCTATGACATGGAATACTAATAGTACAATTATGAAAATAGTATTACCAAAAACTGTCGGCAGCGGAGACACCTATGTTGAGCGGTACAGCAGGGGTCAGGCAAGATCTAATCTGATCTATTTGTTTAGCTTCAAAACTAAATATTTTCGTTGGGTGGAACGGTGGTCGAATTGTGCGTAGTCTGAATTCGACTATAAATAGAAATTGACTGCTCGTCGGATATCACCAGCTATCGATAAATCGTGGAAAACATGACATCTACTCGTAGCTCCAAATAACTTGGCGGCAGTGCTGCGGCTCATCATAACCTGCCACTTGATGTCAACCGAAATCCGATTGGAACTTTACCCTTCAGAGGGCCACGCATTATCGAGGAGCAATGCTCGCTTTTTGTATGGGCGAAGGAAGATTGGATATTGGATTCGCCTACTAGTGGAGTATGACGTCTCGGTGGAATAATTGTACACCGTTGGGATGGAATTCTGGGGACCGCGTGCACACGGAAAATGGGATCCGAACACTGGAAGAACAATCAAGGATGAGAGGAGTTGAGCGGTGACAGTGTGGAATTTAATGAGATCGTTCGATGGTTAGGAAACACAAGGGCCGCTTTGCGCAAGTCGATGAATGCACTATATATTTAGGCCTGATGTATCCCCAATAACTTAATCTTGTTAAAGGCGGCCGGACCTCATGCTATGACATGAGTTGCCACCGCGTCCAGGCCTGCCAATGGCTCTACTTGTTGGGGATAAGTTCGAGTGGCCTACTCACTTTTCCGAAACCCTAGGCACATACATTACCGCGACCTCTGGCCCATCGTAAATACTAGCTCTATGCATGGTGCCCTCGGGGCGACTCAAGCATGATGGCGGATGGGCTTATGCCATTGAGGAGGCGAGAGTGAGAGTGGTATTCCACAGCAACGTATATTTAAGTAGACTGGTCACCGCACCCTATGATGTATAGATGAAAGGCGCGTGTTGGTCGGTTGAGGCAGTAATCGCTAACTGTGCTTGGTTTCATTGCCCTCCTCTCTGCCCTGCTTCTTCCGGCAGGCGGATAGCCAAGGGACGGCCAGGCACGAAATAACCGCCAGAATCACATAGACTGCGTTACGTGCGTATCCGCTCAAGAGATTTTTCTCCGCCGAGAGGGCAAAGAGGGAGGTCGACATAGCTGGACCAAAGGCCCGAGCGATGGAGACGCTGGTTTGTGCGAGCCCGTTGGTGGCTCCGAGTGATTGCTTGTTGGGGGATGATGCTGTAATATGCATAAAAATGCAACATAGAAGGCCAATATGATTTGTATTGGGGATCGCATACATACCACGGCTTGGACCATGCAGAGAGTTTGGCGTCTCCGCGCTGCCCATCTGGACTTCACCGCAGGACCCAGTACGGTCCGCGCGCAGGTTGAATCCTTTGGGTGGTCATGTTATTGAGAAATTGTGCTCATTTGCGTATGGACAAGGAAGAAATATGGGGCAAGAAAATATTAGATATCGTTTCCGTCCGATGGTGGAATGACGTCTTGGTGCAATAATTATACTCCATTGGGATCGGTTAGAGGCAAAATTCTGGGGATCACATGCAGCACGAAGAATGGGACCCGAGGACTGGAGGAATGGTCGAAGAGGAGAGAGATCGGGCGGTGACAGCGTGGAATCTGATGACTTGTGGACCGTCTGCCGTAGTCTCAGTGTGGGGTCGTGGGGACCGGGTGGAAACGCTGGTGAACGGGCAGCAGCCAAAATGGTTCTAGGGCGCTTGCGGTGAATGCGACGCTGTAAGCATGTGTTGACAGCGGGTGGAGGGCTTAGATGATAACAGAATTTAGGGGTGTCGGTTGGTATACACACCTAACTGGGGGCTTGGGGGTGAAGCATACCGAAATTAACTTCGCTGCAAGAGAACAACGGTAACTCGCCAGTGGGCGCCAAACCCCACCCTCCCATAGCACTCGTTGTCACTTGGCACCTATTGCTGTTCCGCTCAGCCCGCCGATGTTTTGTCCATAACAGCAATCATTCGTGATGTATTTGAGTCTAGGGAATGAAAATCATGTTCATTCGGTTGATTCGTGCGGGTTGGGGCCGTGGCCATTGGCTAGTGCCACGTCGTCATGATGGTTGGGCAAAACCATGCTCTAGCAATGGATGTCATATCGCTCCGATTACCCGAGCTCCTCCTCCCACGCCCCGGGGCTCCAGAAACGACCCGCCCCTGATGCGCAAGCCAAATCCATTCATGGCACTGAAGGCGGGGGAAAAGACGATCATTATTGCGGTGGTAGATGCGGGGAACCTAAGGTTCTTCAGATTTTATCGCAATTATGCTATTACAGGCGTCGAGTGGTGCGCATCTTCAACAAGTGCTGACGACTCGGAGCCCAAGAGTCGATCAAAGGAATGGAGAATCCAAGTCAACGTCAGTGCTAGGATGATGATTTTTATCAAGTCGTTTTCTCCAAGCTCTTAGTTCAACCACCGCGAAGACCACGAATCAAGCGAATGAAGGTTCCACATACGTATGACTTCTGCGATGGTGCGGCCTAAACACAGCGACCGACGACTTGTGACTGGTGCTAATTTGAACAATCGTGTCATAAAGATGTGGCATCTGGCATCTGAGCGTCATTAATAGCTCTAATAGCAATAAGACACACCTTCACATGTAAGAGGAGTAGTACTGTCGCCACGCGCCATATCTCTTCTCCTGTGGTGGGCCTGAGGTGTGCGTACAGTTATTTTTTCAAGTGCTAAACCAGCCACACGGATTACCACTCCGGAATCCGGATCATCGGTCGGAAGGCTGATTACGGGTCTAAACCGTCTAAATGTAAAATCTCCTGGGAACATAAATGTGATAATTGTCTTTCTGCATGGATCATGCATCAATCAATCAACGGAAGACCGCCCGGGACGCCCGATTAGAGTTGAGACTGTTGGATCCTGTGACCTGTTTGGCGGCTGTTAGCCTGTCATGTACACAGCAATGGTATTTAGACGCATCCGGTCCCTATGACGTCGAACTTCCTGCGCCACCTGCGTCTGCCACGGCCCATGCCGAAAGAACCTGATGTGTTTCCACGACGACTCTCGAGGCTGGTTGACGACGGGGTCGCCCAACACTGATGCATGATGCATGATGTATGATTGCACAAATGATCAACGAATCAAGGACCAGAGGCAGCAGTGGGGGTATGTTTCAACACGAACTCGAAGTCATATTGTTGGACCGCCTGACTCTCCGATAGCGCTCAGTTCAATCGGCCACCACCGCTGGTGGTTTCAGCCTAGTACTGAAAACAAGGCGGCTTGTGCGGGGGTGTTGGCTCACATCTTGGGAAATGAGGGTGCAGGCACAGATGTGATCACGAACGAGTGCCCCGCCATGGAGATAGTAGCAGCACGTGGGGTGGAAGATCATGATGATGATTCTGATCACACGAGACAAGGATGAAACGCGATCCGCCCGAGATGCACAGCATTTCACATTTTCATCGCGGATTGTAACAGAGTACATACGACCGATTAATTTGTTGATTCCAACGTTCGCATGGGGTGTCGAGAAGATATCGAGTAGTATGGAGAGTTGTAAGGTAGAGACGGGTCATCGAGCAGCAAATCAGTGCGAGCGTACGGGTTAGAGAATCTGGATTGAAAAAAAGCATTGGGTAGAGTGATAAACTAGTCGAAAAACGAAATGACATGGATCATGGATCAATCTGCGTCGGCCGCGACGGACGCGGACGCGTTGATAGCGGGGAGGGCAAGGGTGTCCTTCTAGGTCCATGTCACGCATCCGCTTGTTCCCAGTGCTGTCGTCGAACATCTTCAATGGGTTACAGCATCATTTTCCCTTTCGCAGGAGAATAGTCATCGGTCTAGCCGGTGGAGAGGGAAGTGATCGGAGACAAGATCGCTGTGAGAGATCGCAAGCTGCGTCGGTGGCGCACGAATAGGCATATGCGCGGCGATTCGTTTGAGAGTCATATTCGCAGGGTATCGCTGTCTTGTTGGTTCGTTTCAAGTGTTTGGGAGTCACTTATGAACCCTATTAATTGTAACAGACCTGTGGCGCACTCCGAACCCACTTGCGACATCTCGGACGTGGTTCAGCCCTGGTGATTCCAACCTGAAAACCACGCCTCCTTCACTGCGGTGCGGACTTGGCCCTGTCTAGGCGCGGATTATGGATTGTATCGTTGATGAAGGTGGCGTACTAGGGCTCCAATCTTGGCATTGACCGAAATGATTGATGTGTGTGTTTGTGGGGAAGCAAGCGGTGGCCCACCAGCGTCTGGCCGAGCGCTTGACAACAGCTGACAACAGCTGAATCAAGTGTGTGGCAACGCGGATGGATCCAAATAGAAAGCCTTTCAGGTTCAAGTGATTCTGATTGGTTACGATGGAGAAAAACTTGCACCTACAGTAGGTGGGAACAACAACACCAACTGGCGTAAATTGATTCTACTTGATCATTCGTTCAGTAGCAGCAATAAGGGTGTTTAGCATGATCCGTGTTGAGTCTTACAGGGCCCAATTTATTCGTCAGAATTCCCATCAGCCATTCAAATTTCCTGTTTCGTCTTGGATCACAAGGGAGACAGATAGTTGATATTTCATCTTGGCCACCGTATACGCGAACCGTTTTACCAACCACCAAATGATGGGCTGTGTCGCGTAGTCCGCAAGCAACGGTACCAGTGTTACCGGGATGGCAAATGGTTGGGAGGTCATAGCCCCGTGTGTGGTCGGGTCACCCACCCCATGTGGATTTTCATATCAGCGGGGGTAACGGAGCTGCGGTCATATGGGCCGGGACCGCGGGGTGGATGGGGAGCGTGAGCTCCAGCCCCACGTGGGATTGATGATGATGGTTGTTCTGCTTTGTCAGCATATGAAAGGACGACCATCTTTTGCAATTCCAATTCACTTTTGCTCATTGACCACTACATTCCTCCACCTCCACTACAACCACCACCACCACCAACAGTTAGAATGAACCAACAGGACAGCGACACCCTCCGCCACATGACTTCCTCGGGCGGCTTGGCTGCTGCAAAGACGAACCACCGCACGTCGACCCACCTGCGTACCACCGACGCCCGACTCGGCTCGCGATCTCCCGCATCCATTCCGTCCTCGCCCACCTCTGTCCACTCCTCGTCTCTGCCATATTCGAGCGGGACATTGAGCCACTCCCCACCCTCACCAACCCAGCCCACCCCAACCCACATCGCACCGCCCGCGCAAAGGGCACTGAGCAGCTCGAGCTCTCTGTCCCTCCGTGCTCGACTCTGCCGCCACCATCCTCGCCGATGCCGACGCATCCGCATCAGACCACATCTCCGTTCTAACCCCCGCCGTGCGAAGCAACAGCGGGTTTGCCAGCCCTATCGGCAGCTTTAGGAGCCGCAGCCCAAGCCCGCTCGGGGCCCGCACCGCCCTCATCATCCCACCCGCCAGCCCACCCTCCATCATTGCTTCCACAACATCCTCCTCCCCAACAGCATCCCCTGTTGCACCCGCAACACAGCTCCCCACTCCGCCTTCTCCATCCAACCCATCCGCAAAACGGCTTTCCTTCATGTCCTACTCGGACCTTCTCTCCTCCGCACCGCACTCCACCCATCCTCTATCTGCACTCACCACCTCCGCATCGGCGTCCCCGCCCCCGCATCTCCCCGCGCTGCACCACCCAGCCCACTCCCACCCGGGCTCCACCACTCCCAGCATCCACAGCACGTCGTCCCCCGCGAACCGCATCAGCCTCGTCAGCGCCGAGCTACTTGGCCTCGTTGCACCAGAGACACTCGACGACAGCGCCGGAGGCGAGTGGGTCCGCGAGGGCTTGGGCATGGGCTTGGAGGAGCGCTTGGACGCCCTCCTCGCTACCAACGTGCCCGTGCCCGTCGCAGCCGACGCCCATTAGTTCACGACCCCACGTCACGCCCGCCCTGCATCCCAATTTCGTTTTTTTGGCTGGTCGAATCCGATTTGTTTACTCTACTCAATGCTCTTTTGAATCTATACCCGTATGCCCGCGCTGATATGCTGCCCAATGACCCGGACTCTACCTTACAAACTCCCTATGCTAGTCGATACTTTTACTTGGCACCCCATGTGAACCTTGGAATAAATAAGAATAAATTATTGGTCGTACTGTTATATTGGGGGTTTCGTGATAGTTGGGGCTGAAATCGGGGTAAAATCCTTATCGTGAAATTCCCTATTACTCTGCGACAGAAGCTTGGGTGGGTGGAACCGCGGTGCATCCGGCCACAGCTTGGTGGGATACATACACCGGGATATCGCTGTTGTAATCCATAAGCTACTAGTACTATCCTGTAATGTACAACACCACTATGGGGCGACGCGCATCCGAAGCATCCTCGATCTGCCAATACAAGCCGATACCCCCGCAAAATTCTGCTTTCAGTCGGCGCTATCTAATTTGAAACCACCGTCGGTGGCTGAAACTGATTGTAAAACAGCGATGATTTTGCGATAAAACTTTTGCTCGTTTATTGCGCCTGTTGAAAAGAGTGCGATCGCTGACCATGGTTGCATGCCATGGCCAGCGTCGGGTGATCTCGTCGTCAGCAAGCCTCGGGTGTGGGAACACATCTGGCGGCATGCCAAGCTGACGCAGATGGGGTGCATAGATACTAAGATAGCACAGGCAGCGTGCTCGACGTCATCGGATGTGGGCTAAATGTACATTGCTGTGCACACCCGAGATAAATGAATTGTTTATATTAGATTGCTCTCGCTCAGATTTGTATCAATAATCATTCGAAACAGACAAGATCTTCAGAATCTGATTTTAGAGACTTCTTGGTGACCGTACACACTTCTTGCACACTTCTTTCTAATCTTGAAGTTCTGAACAGCGACCAAACCTAGTATGCCCGGCACATCTCAGTAATTGGAGTTGCTGTTGTCGCGGGCACCACCCGTGCCGGCGTCTGCAGCTATGTCCAAAGTGGGTGTCTACGAGGGTTTGCGGGACCCGGTACCCCACAGGGATACTTGTATTCGTTTCCCTCTTTGATGTATTGGTATCGATCAAACAACCAGCGAGCGGTCTTTTCACCCTTGCTAGTCTTGACTTTTACCACCAAGCCTGTTTGTCTATACAGACTGCCATTTGAAGTGATTTCAGCGACCACATAGGACCCAGGTATGTGGGATCCTTATCTTTTCAAAAAACAACGCTCAGTCTTATCATCTAGTGTAAACCAACCGACTCACATTTTACATTGAGTCACGATTATGATGGGGAGATGGAAATGGGCGTTCGGGCGCATGGTCCTTGTTTCCTCCAGTCGCTCAGCGTGTCACCTCGAGCGATCGCACCACCTAGAGTGCCGCTTGTTAGTAGCGGTTGGTGATGCGTCACGATAGAATGTACGAAGCATAAGTTAACAGTCAGCGCCACCGAAATGCACCAATGGTGCCCGATTGGTCTGACACCCAGAATGGCAGGGTTGATAATAATGATGTCCTCGAAGGCAACCGCGGTATGGATAGTATTGAACCGACACAAGTAAGTGTCTGCAATCCATGCGCCGACGAGCGGCGCGACGTAGCATCCGTATTTAAAATCAAAGAGGGCTAACCTATGGTTGGCCAACTTGAGAGCCGCATGAATTAAAGCTGATTGGATGTTATTAAACTGAGAGGCGCACGCTGCGCCGCCTCAAGCGCACCAGATTGGTCATCCTTCCCGCCAGCAATAGTGTGTGCTAGTGTGCGATCTTGCTGTTGGATACAATTCGCCTACGCTCATGGTTAGTAAAAAACCCAAACACTAACAGGAAACAGGAAAAAAAAGCGTACGTAGAACAAATTTAGTTTCAACCCAGCCCAGTTACATTGGATTTAAATTATGTCTAGAGAAACGTTCCGCCGACTCGATGAACACGATGAATTGAATAGAGAATGATATGTAAGGCTTTGTGGAGTTCTCATTGAAAGGTCGCGCTTTAGACCTGCACGGGCTTTTTCGCGCCTAATGTTATTTTTAGCAGAAGCATCGTGTTATGGTTATGGCGTAATTGTTGACGGACAGCCAGATGCCAAATAGTCCCAAACGCTGCCACCGCCAAACATTGAAGCAATTCTGTTCCCAACCGCACTATGGTCCTGGTACTTGTGATAGGCGACCTCCACATCCCACACCGCATCCACGACCTCCCGAACAAGTTCAAAAAGCTTCTTGTTCCCGGAAAGATCCAGCAGATCCTCTGCACCGGCAATGTCTGCGACAAGGAGACCTACGAATACCTTCGCACCATCTCGCCCGATGTACACGTCGTGAGGGGCGACTATGACGAGGTGCGCCCGTGATTTAGCTGTGTATGGACTCGCACTGATTGAATGATCCAGAGTACCGCGTTTCCACTCTCCGTCACTGTGCTGCATACACCAATCAAGATCGGCGTCATCCATGGGCACCAGTCCGTGCCTACAGGCGACCTCGACTCGCTCAGCTCTATCGCCCGCCAGATGGATGTCGACGTCCTCGTCTCTGGCCACACCCACTCGTGCGTTTCCCACACTCCACATGCCCACTCACCCAACCTCACCCCATCTCGCAGATTCCAAGCCATCGAATACGACAGCAAGTTCTTCGTCAACCCCGGCTCCGCACCGGCGCCTGGTCCGGCGCCTACAACGGGTAAGCCCGCCGCTCCCTCCCCGTCCGTGCCACCGCTGATCTGCTGAAAGTGACCCCACGCCCTCATTCGCGCTCATGGACATCCAGGGCCCCGTCGTCGTCACATACGTGTACAGCTCATCGATGGCGAGGTCCGCGTCGAGAAGATCGAGTGGCGCAAGGAGCCCGAGGTCCTCCCAAGCGCGCCGAAGAGCACTGTCATGCCCCAGAATATTCCCGCGCCCGTCCCGGGAGCCCCCCGCCGCATCGGGTGGTAGGGCCGGCGAGGTAGATACGCATGTGCACAAGTATTTCAGGAGGAGGAGGATGTAATATACCATGTTCGTGCGGAACGCGTGGTCTGGTCCGTCTCCGGTTCGCGCATCTGGGTGCTGGGCCGCATCAACCCCGGATAGGTAAGTTCGGAACCTACCACTGCTTCGCTGTTATGTCCCAGTATTATCTCGTGGCGTTGCGCCCTGGGCTGCTAGCTGACTCCCATAGATGTTATCGCCGACATGCTCAAATCTGCTGCAAAGCCCCCGCTTGCTATCCATTAATTGACTGAGTTAGCCCTTTCTGTGCGGTCCAGGCCCACGCATCCTAGGCCCTCAGTGCTTCAATCCTTTACCCACACGTTCTCCCTCAATTTGCAACAAACGCTAGAGGTTCCAACGTCACCAAGACATAGATCGGGGGACCATGCCAGGAGTGTGGTAGCGAAGTCCCGATTTAATACGGCCACACCACAAGCAAGTCACTGTTCTAGAACGAATCAAATGAGTGACGCCCAATTCTGTCTAGCATGTGAAGTATTTGTCAAAGAATCAGCTACCCAGAGGCCTTAACGTTCCAAGATTCAATAGGCCGCCGAGTGGGGCCCGAGCATCGGTATATTCGATCCCGGAGACACCGTTATTGGTCCTAGAGGATGCTTGGGCTACCAATATTGGCCTAGGCGGATTCGATCTACGGAGCTGGGATCCGTCACTGACATCATTTTTGAATGTTTGCATTGTAGGAAAAGTTATAAACCAGCGTGGAGGAGCCTCTCTCAATTTATCGCGATTCCACATACTTCTCAACTGCCAAGGTATTACAGTCATCTCCTCCTCGTTGTCCTGATATGAGATGCTCCTACTTTCCTGCGCTCAAAATGTCGAATAACATCTGGTACAGATTTGAAAGGGCCACAAGACCCATCCCCCAAACCGCGATGGATACTGCTCCCCTGCCCAAACTATGACAATGGTGGGGACGAAGCGCAGAAAAGTCCCGCAGTCAAATTCGTGCGCAATTGTATTCTCGTGCAGTTCAGCCCGCCATTTGACCTTAGCGATGCCATTCCGCGTTCCGTGTGCGTTACAGTGCCCCTTCATGATGCTCGGGATCTTGGTTCGTTCATGTAGATGCCAGCCAGCCGCCACGCGCTGATTATCTAGGCGCATGAGCGGTGGTGTTATGATGGACTAGAAATGTTCGAGACAGTTGCCTGCTGAATTGACAATCGCTGACCCCGATTCCGTACACATGAGGAGGGCGACGACATCTTACATCAGCAACGCTGCAGCCAACATGCTTCTCCCAGTGTGATTCGGAAAACGACATCGGTGCGTCCAATTGTATCACTTGCTATTGGTCTAGACCTTTTGAAGACACTCTGACCGGTTTCAGGTAGTATATGGTGCATTCGCTGTTAGTGCCCCAAGCGGCCCTCGCATTTCCCAACCTCCCAACTAACGCAACATATACCACCGATACGCCGTATTCTGCTCGCAGCATCGTAAAAATGATATACAACATTCCCGCGCTCCATATTTCTCCCTTCGCCCATACATAAATGATTACCCAATAACATAATCATCGGAAGGATTAAGCCTAGTGGAGTGTACTGTGGATTCCGCTGGGAGGTTCCAAGGCGAAGCGGGGATGGGAGGCATGGAGACGTCAAACTTTGCATATGGCCTTCGCTGTGGGTAATGTTGCCCTTGTAAGTAAAGGATTCAGAGTTCCAATCAGATTTCTGTTGTTGTACATAATCATTAATGATTGATCAATCGCAACAGGCCACTGGAGCTATAAACAGACGGCAAGATTTCCACGACTTGCAGATGGCCGATGATATAAGATGGGCTATCGTAGTCGGTTTCTTTTCGGCTGGTACTCAAGCCTCTATATATCTTATACCCCCCTCCCTGAACTATGGACAACAATACGGTTAACGAGGAAACCACCCTACTCTCTCGAAATAATAAAAAGCAGCAAGGCCTCCCCAAAGTACAGATTAGCATTTTACTCCTTCTTCGGCTCTGCGAACCTATCACTGGTCGTTCGATATCTCCTTACATCAACGAGGCATGACTTCATTACCACCTGTTCACAAATCTAGATGCTGATGCACGAGTAAATAGCTGGTTGGTGGGCTTGATATCATCGGTGGGGACGAGCGAAAGGTTGGGTATTATGCCGGCTTGATCGTGAGCTCAATTGTCCCATCCCGGCCTCTGACAATGAGCATTGAGGGATCATGGCCACTTTAGCAATCGCTATTCTTTTTGGCCGAAGCCATTATGGTGTTGCATGGAGTCGTTTATCTGATCGCATTGGCCGTAAACCGGTCCTTCTCTTTGGTTTGGCAGGCGTGTCACTCTCAATGCTACTGTTTGGCCTCTCCCGTACCTTCTGGACCTTGGTTATTAGGTATGTATTGTATCATGCGATAGGGTTATATTCAATGTGCACATAGCCGATGTTTATGTGGATTTCTCAATGGAAATACCGGTAAGCATTTTAATCGACGTTCCTGGGAGTTATTGTGAATAGGATAGGCGTCATGAAGAGCGCAATGGGAGATCTCACAGATTCATCCAATCGCGCCCGGGCCTTTTCATTTCTTTCGATAAACTGGGCCGTAGGGTCCAGCTTGGGGTATGCCTTTATCTACCCATCCCAGATTTGGTTAATTAGTGCTTCAGTCCGTTGATGGGAGGTTCATTTGCACGCCCCCACGAGCGCTTCCCAGCTGTGTTCGCAGGTCAATTCTGGATAGACTATCCATATTTCCTACCTTGCCTCGTTGTTTCCAGTTTCATCGGCTTCGCCTTCATCATTGCCCTTCTTTCCCTGAAAGAGGTATTCCAGGTCACCACATTCGGAAGCTATCAAACTAATATCAGTATGCGAGACTGCTCCCAGACACCGCGGGGATGTATCTTCCCCGCATGTGCGACCTGCCGAAGGGCCTGTCGCGCTCCGCGGGCTTCTCATCTACCCCGTTCTCATCTCAGTTTCCAATTACGTGACCCTCGCATTCCTAGACATCATGTTTAACGCGCTTCTACCGCTCTTCTTCGCGATGCCGATTGAGATTGGTGGGCTAGGATTTGAACCATCGACTATAGGATATATCCTAGGCATTCAGGGGCTGTGCAGCGGTACCCTCCAGGTGCTATTCTTCCCGCGCCTCATCCGGCGGTTTGGGGTGCGAAGTATTTTCGTAAAGGGGATAATGAGTTTTATTCCAGCCTACATGCTGTTCCCTCTCATGAACATTATTGCCCGGCGTTCTGGCGTCAATGCAATTGTCTGGACAATCATTGCCCTCGTGATATCCCTCATGTCATTCAGGTCCATGGGATATGGTTAGTCTCTGGTTGCACATGCGTGGCGTTATAGTGCAACCCACCCCCTATTTAGGCTGCGTTTCGATGTATGTTATAGCGTCGTCCCCCAACAAACACTCACTTGGGGCCACCAACGGGCTCGCCCAAACGAGTGTCTCCCTCGCTCGGGCGCTTGGACCAGCTGTCTCCACGTCTCTCTTCGCCCTCTCTATAGGGAGTAATCTCTTGGGTGGATACGCGGTCCATGCGATTTTGGTGGTTATTTCATGCCTGGCCATCCTCCCCGCTGTTTGCCTGCCAGAGCAAGTATGGGAGGAAAAGAACAGCAGTGAAACCGGGACTAACACTTCAACTGACTAACACCCGCCTTCCACGACATGTTGCCAAAAATTGGGACAGACAGTTCGTTGATGACAAACCGGATTGACAAGCTCGCATTCCTCTAGACTCGACGACGTTCAAAATCTAATTTTGGAGATTTGTCGCACATACTTCTTTCGATCTAGTTTCGAAGTCCTGAGAGATGACCAGCGTGTCTGCGGCATATCATTATTCCTGGGGCTGTTGTGGGCAACGTTACATTTGGTCATCGAAATGTAGACTCCCTGAGCTTGAAAGGCTTTTTCAAATCAATGGGGCTGAATGCATACCAGCTTATGGCGAAGTTTCAGGTCTGGGTCGAGAGCTCAGGAGATCGAGTGACGCGTGGGGCCCCGAGGACCTTGTGAGAATAGTAGAGAGCATCATCATCGCATTATATATAATAATATGGATTTGTTCGCAAAATCGTCAATGTATAGAATAAAAGATTCTAGGAATATCAAATATCGATCGTGACAACAATGAGATCGGACTGGCGTCTATATCAATACTTAAAGATACTACATAAGATAAATAAAAAATTCCCCCCAACCACGAAATAGAGCCTGGGAAGGAGGCCAGCCACCCCGCAGTTGCTCACAGATTTCACAAATGAATATAGGAAGACATGACTAGTAACTGCGTGAATTTTCGAGTCTGTCCATGAGTTACCAGCGTGAGGGATATTTCAACTTCGAAGGCAGGCCCAGCGTGACAAGATGATTTCAACGTGACACAGCTGCCGTAAATGTTTTTCGACCTCTGCGTCCCCGTTTGGAATCCCAGCCTATCTTTGCCCGGGCAAAACCAGCCGTCGAAAAAAGGGAAAGGGAAGCCAACGTGGCCGAATGCCTCAGCGCCTGTGTCGCTCTTCACCCCGGCCCAGGTGAACGCCCTTGAAGACCGGGTCGATCTCCTCGTCAGGTGTCTGTGTCGGTGGACCATGTTTTTTCCTCGCTGAATGATCAAAAGTAGGATATTCGGTGATCGCGTTTACCCAGACGGTGCACAAGAAAGTCGAGTCGAAATCGCATGTCAATTTCCTGGAGGGGCTCCTCGCGACGTTGCGCAAGCGGCCTGGGATCGTCTTCCTCAAGCGGTTGAACATCATCCTCGACCATGACAGCGAAAAAGGCTTTGGACTCGTGAGTGCACACCAACATGTCGTGAATTGGCCCTGATATAGGGCAGATTAACGCGAATACCCCACTTTTCAACGGATATGACCTGATCGGCCTTATCCCGACAAACCAAGCTACCTTCTCTTTGGCATGTCTCACACATAGCCTACCCTCCCCCCTCACCGCGCACATTATCACCCTCCCCCTCACTCTCCCACGCCTGTCTTTCCACCTCAAACACACACTGGTCCGCACAGCACTAAAGAATGGCGTGGTTTTTGAGATCCCGTATGTGGGAGCCCTGGGTGGAGAGAACGACGCGGTGCTCTCGGATGCAGGTGCTGCGGAAAGTGGCCCTGGGGCGAAGAGGAACTGGTGGGCCGCGTCGAAGGAGCTCGTGCGGGTGACCAAGGGCAAAGGGCTCATCGTGGGCGGGGGGTTGTTGCGGAGGCAGATTGCAGGGCGCCGAGAGACGTTGTGAATTTGTGAGTAGGACTTGGTCTCGTATCCTGGGCTTTAGCTGATAGGTGTCTAGGATCTCGCTGTTGGGCCTTGCTCAAGATAAGGCGAATCATACATTGACGACAACATGCAAATCAGTTACGCTACGAGCGCGTGAGTGCCTTTCTTCTTGGGAAATCACTAGTTGTATTCATGCGAGCCCCAGAAACCAGACAAACTTATCGCGCGGTGCTATCCGATCCGCGACTCATAATTCCTCCAACTATATCAACTGATCTCATTGCTACCGAGATAGTACCTGATTCACAAGACATGCTCGTTGATGATGCCACCAAACCGAAGAAGAGAGCTTGTGATGCACTAGATCTCCCCGTAGCCGGCGACACCAAGGCCGAGATGAACACGGGTGAGGTAGGAGAGAAAGGGCGATCATCGCAGAAGAAGAAGCGCAAGAGGATTGCGAAATCATCAACGGGGATGTAAGAACTGTGTTTGTTCCATATATAGACATGATGTTGGCGCCTCGATTTGCTAAGCGAACTGAGGAATTCCCATCACAACCACTACCACAAAAGTTACACATTATGGCACAGGAAGGTCGAACGGGTACTCTGCGTGACGGATACTGGATTAAACGAGTTCCATCGGCATATACACCTGCGCAAGTCGCTGAGTACCTACAATGTGTCGGGCTTACTCAATATACTGAGTCGAACATCGCTTCCGGAGGGTTCCCCCCATCGTTCGACAATCTCGGTGTCCTCATCAGGTTTCATCTTCTTACTTTTCCATTTGAACATACGGCGATGCACTAGTACGTTCTCAACTTCATGTCTTGGTACTTGCTGATCATCCATACCAGCACCCCGGACCACACGATGGACGTGACCGCGGAAGGCGCATTCCGACGATTCGTCCATGAATGCAAGGGATCCTATTGTTTTGGGCACAACAACCTGTTCCTGCAGATCCTTCGGGGCTTGGGCTACCGGTATGTCAAATGGGCAATGGGGAACACATACTCACCGTCGGTGGGCAGTGCCTACGCCGGCTCCGCGCGTGTGAACATGGCTCCCGGCTTCTCGTCTCCGCCGAACTTCAGTTATTTCTCACACATGTTCGTATTCGTGCAGCCATTTGAGAACAACCAGACGTACATCGTAGATGTTGGATTTGGCGCCACAGGACTCACGAGACCGATCCTTCTCTCCGATGCGGAAGACAATGTGGTGTTCGGTACCACTCCCACCGAGCGACATCGATTGCGATTAGGTCCCCACCCCCTGTCCAGCCTTGGTGTGTATTTCCTTAGCTTTCCCACTAGTATGATGGAATCTTCAGCGCAGAAAACCCGAGCAAATCCATCTCAAGCGCGCTCTCTTGGCAATTGGAAGCCTGGCACGATAAGCAGGACCCTGCGGCGCCGAACGCCTGGAAGATCCTATTCACATTCCCCGAGGATGAGTTCCTCGACGTGGACGTCCAAAATGCGTCGTACATCACAGCCATGAAGCCCGGGGCGATCCCGCTCTTCTGGAGCAATGTCGTCTGTATGAAGCACCTCCTCATCCGGGACATGGCGCAGGTCCCCGAGGAGGACGTCTATACTCACTCAAACATCCACGACGACGGAACGTTCATGTACCGGTTGGTGATGGTAGAAAATAGAGTGACGGAGCACGTCGGGACACGCACTACGTCGATCAGGACGTTAGAGTCGGAGCGAGACAGGATTGTGGCGATGCGCGAGCTGTTTAAGATCCCGATTGAGGATTCTGCGATTGTGTACATGGAGGGGCGTGCTCCATCACTCGGGTAGGCTGGGCGGCTGCCTGATTGGGGGACTAGGCAGTGTATTAAATCAGCTGGTTCTAAAACAAGGCCCTCTCACTAATCTAATAAGCCTCTGATGTTAGGAACTCACTCTAACGTCTGGGGTGCAATGCAACCCTCAAACAATCTATCGGTCGAGTTGTGGATACCACCTACGTTTGTATTCGCTTCCCTTCCGCGGCCCGTGCAACCCCCGACGAACTGATCCTTTCTGTTACTTCTCGACTTGGTGGATCAGCTTCTTACAGATGGGGTACGGTGAAGCGCTGAGCCTAGTGAAACTTGAATGCAACAGGCGCCTTTAAAGATGATTTGACTGGTCAACGCTGGAAATAGAAATAGCCATCAACGCTTATGCGAGGGATTCCTACCACAATAGGCGGCATGCCGTGAAATCGAAAAAGAAAATTCGTAGATGGTGAGCTGTGCGCAGGAGGCTGATATCAAATTATTATTATTCAGTTGTATTTGTGCTAGTCGTAGAAACCAGACGAGTCAGCGAGTGTTTACTATACATTTACTGATGACTCGACGCGGTTGAATAAGGAGTTCACGATGCGGTGGACGTGGCCACCCTAATATAGCTAGAGTTGTCAAGATTAAGGTAGATGCTACGGCGCAGGAGGAAAAAACACGGTCATCGCGGAGGAACTTTGCACAATCCATGATGCACACTCAACCACCGGTGTTTGGATCCGCTCGCGTTGCCACACAGATGGTTCGGCCACGCGTCATCAAACACCCGCCCTGTTCCCCCAACCTCCGTTACACTATTATCATGGTCTTGAGCAGCGCTCACGACCCGATAAGCGATCATCATATACCGTACTTATGACCCCTGCAGCAGTTTAAAAAACCTCGTTCCCAGCAAGATCCGGCAGTTCTTCTGTACCGATAATATTTACGACAAAGAAAGCTACGTGTATCTCCGCACTATCTCGCCCGGTGCACACATCGTGAAGAACGATTATAACGAAGTGTGCAAAATTGACATGGCTAGCACCCATGGACGTGCTGATGATTACAGAGCACCGCGTTCCTGGTCTCCGTCACTGCTGCACACACCGGTCAAGGTTATCGTCATCCACGGGCGTCAGTCTGTTCCTACAGAAGACTTCAACTCGTTCAGCTCCATACCTCTCCCCATCTTGTATGTTCCAGACCATCAAGTACAACAACAAGCCCGTCTACCCTGCTCCGCTACCAGCGTATTACTTTGAAACCGCCCGAATATTGTATAACACGTGGAGGGGAATGCCCCGCAACCCAGCTAATTACCGATAATCCCACCGATTGGCAGTGGGGTCGCTGATAAGGTTGCTCCTGAAATAGGCTAGCCGTTGGGGATCTTGCCCCCTAATATTCGATGTTTATTATTCAGTCATCGGATCTACGACACAAGCCTCGTTCCTTTCCGGACTCTGCTCATATCGTGTGAAGGGCGCCAATAACTTTTGGTAGCAAAAGGCGACAGCCAACTAGACGCTGAACAGTCTCAAACCGGGTGGTTATTCGGCAGTGGGTGCTAGTGCCACCAAAGTTTTTTTTACCGCTACTTCACAAATCGCACCTGGAACGCATGCTGCCCTCCATTCCCCCAAACGTATCGTCTAAATTTACTCGGCTTGCCTCATTTCCACCTTACTGCCCCTACGTTGAGCGCTTATAGCAGTTTAAAACGCCAGAGGCCTATTGGTTTTTATCTAGAATTCTGTTTTACCCTATTCCAACATCTATGATATCTATGCCAGGCCGCTCAGATAATGGCGTTGAAGATGCGGACCGCGGCAGCGCTGAGGCCGGGAATGCTCCTTTTGCATCGGAATATCCATCCGTGCCAGGGCACTGGGATGGTGATGAAAGTAAGGCCAGGAGTATTTTTCCGATATCAAGCTCGTTTCCCGAGGGTGCAGGGCGAAATGTAGAACGGATAGAACGCGAGCGGGGTGAAATTGAAGATACAGGATCACCCGAGCGACGACGCACGATGGAAGGGACAGAAGGGAGAGTCCTGGTCGTGTGCTTTGACGGGACCTCTAACCAGTTTGGTGAGAATGTAATAGATATTTCAATTTCAAATTTGTGTACTTGTTGACCTGGAAATACTAAAAGATGAACGCCGCCGAACTGTATCGCCGCATTATCAAGGATGCCCATGGGCCATCATCCTAGTTTCTAGGTTGACCTGATTCTCCCTGGAAATGAAGCACAAATTCCATTATACGGGAGTGGCAATTTTCTTGCGGCAAATGCGCTAACGAATTTCCTTAGTGCATTCAAACTCTATGCAGACCACGGGGGTGACTTGTATCGGGACAGGTTAGCCATTTACACTAGCCAATGGGCATTGAATACCTAATAGAAAAAGTCTGGCGGCAAACTTCAAGGAAACGTTCTCAAGGAAAGATGTTGGGGTTCACTATCTTGGACTTTGGTCGGCAGGCCTGTTCTCATTGGAGTAGGGTGCGTGTGGTCGCGTGATCACGCTCAACTGACTAGCGCGCTGCGCAACGGTAGACATGTATATATTGATTGGTGCAATTCAGCACCACCACTCGGTGTGTCCATGGCATTCAGTATGATTTCGCTCAGAAGGTGCCTCAGCAAATCCGCCACGCACGCTGCGACTCGATCCCTAACGCCGCATGCAATCTCTTTAGTATTCAAGGACATAAGCCTAGACTACCGCGAGAGCCCTTCCCGCCGAGAGTGCTCCGAGTGCTCTCTGCATATCTACACTGTGCCAAGCCCTTCTGGGTCGTTTGTAGGGATATAACGTCGCTGGTCGTGCAGTGGCATCATTCCAATGATGATAGTATCTGAAATACTAACGGTGTATCGTTCAAGTTGTCAACAGTAACATTCCGGCAGTCGGCGCCCCAGATTCCTCCAGCGGATGCTTTACCAGGTACAGAACCGAGATGTGACCCATACTTCATAAGTACATGGAGGTGGAACCACTGACATCCCATACTCAACGCTCGAGCCTTTAAGCTCAAGACCCCGGAAAACCCTTCCGTTCCACCCCAATGGGGAATGATCCATCACTACTGGTAGAATGGATCCCAGCTCGAATATGATTACGTTATTAACGAACAATCAGCCAGGGGTATGTCGGATGTACCTCATTCGTCGCGCTTCCATGCCCTCCCTGAGCGCGTCAATCTCCTGCTGCGCAACCTAGGCCATCTGCCGGCCTGTGTTTGTCTCTCACCCACGATCGATGATATAAGATAGGCTACGGAAGTCAGTTTCTATTTGACCAGTACCCGAGCCTTTGTATATCTTATACCTAACGATGTACGACAACAGCACGACCGACGAGGAAACTGCACTACTCCCTCGAAATACCAGTGAAGGACAGCATAGCCCCATCCACCTCCCCAAAGCACAAATTGGCATTGTGCTCCTTCTTCGACTGTGCGAACCTATTGCCAGTCGTTCGATATCTCCATACATCAACCAGGTATGATTTCATTAGCACCTACGGACAGATGTTCATATTCGATTAAATAGCTGATTAGTGAGCTTGATATCACTGGCGGGGACGAACGAAAGGTTGGGTATTATGCCGGCTTGATCGTGAGCCCAGCTCTCCCTTCCCCTCGACAATGAAGGGTCATGGGTACTTTAGCAGTCGCTGTTCTATCTGTCCCAAGCCGTTATGGTGATGCAATGGAGTCGTTTATCTGATCGTGTTGGTCGAAAGCCGGTCCTTCTCTTCGGCCTGGTAGGCGCGGCGCTGTCAATGCTACTATTTGGCCTCTCCCGGACCTTCTGGACCTTGGTCGTTAGGTATCACCCTTTCCTATACCATATTATGGGGCTATATTCAATGTCAACACAGCCGATGTTTATATGGGTTGTTCAATGGGAATACTTGTGGGTGTTTGGATCAACATGCCTAGAAGTCATTCATGAATGGGATAGGTGTCATGAAGAGCGTAATAGGGGATCTCACAGATTCATCCAACCGCGCTCAAGCCTTTTCATTCCTGGCGGTAATTCGGGCCACAGGGTCCAGCTTAGGGTATACATTTATCTATCCATCCAAATCTCAAGGTGTGGCTGATTAGTATTCCAGCCCGTTGATTGGCGGCTCATTTTCACGCCCACACGAGCGCTTCCCAGCTATATTCACGGGTCAATTCTGGATAGACTATCCATATTTCCTACCTTGCGTAGCTGTTTGTAGTTTCATAGGCTTCGCCTTCATCGTCGCCCTTTTCCTCTTGAAAGAGGTACGCCTAGGCTACCACATTTGGCGGATATCAAACTAATGACATTATGCAAGACTGCCCCCAGACACCATGAGGGTGCATCTTCTCCGTATATCCAATCTAGCAAAATGCCTGTTACCCTCCGCGGGCTTCTCATCTACCCAGTTCTCATCTCGGTTTCCAGCCACGCGGTTCTTGCATTCCTGGACATCATGCTCGGCGCACTTATGCCCCTCTTCTTTGCGATGCCGATTGAGATTGGTGGGTTGGGATTCGAACCATCGACCATAGGATATATCATGGGCATGTATGGGCTAGGCAACGGCATCTTTCAGGCGTCATGCTTCGCGCCCATTGTCCGGCAATTTGGTGCGCGAAGTATTTTCATCAAGGGCATAATATGTTTTATCCCGATCTACATGCTATTCCCTCTCATGAACATTATTGCCCGGCGTTCTGGCGTCAACGTCATTATTTGGTCAATCATCGCCCTCATGATGTCCCTCATGTCATTCATGGACATGGCATATGGTTAGTCTCTGCTTTCACTGATACGTGGCGTGACAGCGCAGCTTACCCCCTTACCTAGGCTGCATTTTTATGTACATCACAGCGTCGTCGCCCAACAAGCACTCGCTTGGGGCCACCAATGGGCTCTCTCAAACGAGCGTCTCCCTCGCTCGGACGCTTGGACCGATTATCTCCACCTCTCTTTTTGCACTCTCGGCAGAGAAGAATATCTTGGGTGGATACGCAGTCTATGTGATTTTGGTGCTTGTTTCTTGCCTGGCCATCCTCCCGGCTGTCCGGCTGCCGGAGCAAATGTGGGAGGAAAAGCAAAGCAATGAGGCCGAGCAGTTATTGATTGCTACTTCAACTGACTAACACTTGCCTTTCACGACATTGACGACGAATCGAATTAACAGATATTTTACTCTTAATCATATTCTGAATCCGATTTTGGTTGCACATACTTCACTCTAGTTCCGAAGTCCTGAGGGATGGTTGACTTGGCTGCATCACAGCGCATATCCTGGGTTGCTGTTGCGACGAGCACAAATTAACGTTCTCACAGAACGCCACAGCTCGTCCCGCTCGACCATGCTGAATAGTAGCCTGGATTATAGGCCATCACTCGCAGGTACGGGGACTCGAGGGCTTGTCAAGAATATCATCATTAAGAAGACTCTGACACCGTGATTGGTGGAGTAATCTTGCGGGTGCGCGAAAACTTGAAATCAGCACCGGTGTCGGTCGATTCTCGAGAGCTTGTAATAGCGTTATAGCAGCTTATCAAGCCCTCCCCACTATAACAGTGCACCGATGTTCAACGTGTGTGATTAATGCTGAGCAGAATCCGGCAGGGTCCGGCACATGAGTCGGACATAGACTGGTTTTGCAATAATATGGGGGACGAAAGAGGCGCACGGGGGAGAAATAAAGAGGTGCACGAATTGAGCTGGAGATTCTACATGCATCGCTCACCCCGCCGCAGCTAATGTACATTTGGACTCGTTGAATTCCGCGATTGCGCTCGCTGTCCACTCCGGTGGCTAGTAGGGGAGTATTTCGCAGCAGGTTCGAGAGTACTAGTACAGGGCCCCATCTCCCGAGTGCTGACCTGCCGGGGATTTGAAGGTGGGCAGCGGATGGGGGTATCTTGCGCAGACAGTGCAGTTGGCAAAGAACCTATTGTCGTACCGATTACCTGGAATCTGCGAGATGTGGTGGAGGATGAGTGAATGGGAATGTGGAGTGTGGAAAATACACGAAGGGGTGTGGCCGGAGACGAGGACGTCGACGTCCATCTGGCAGGCGATGAAACTGAGTGAGTCAAAGTCGCAAGCGGGAATGGACTAAATAACGCTGATCTTGATGAGGGTATGCAGCACGGCGACGGAGAGCCAAAGTACGGTGCTTGATGATCATCAGCGCGCCCACACAAACGTTAGTTACTCATCTACCTTGCCGCAGTCGCCTTCTCGTGACGCGTGCGTCGAGCGAGATGGCACGGAGATACTTACACCTCAATGCAACTCGTGGGGTGACGCAACAACCGGGAGGTAATTTAGGCTTTTCAAAAAGACCTCCAGTTATTCCTGAGTCCTGACCTGCGTTTCCCCTCATGGAAGGAAGTTTCTATTTGAACTTCTCCGTCACCTACATCCCCGCCGTCACCGCTTCTTTGCTGCTCACAAACTTCACACACTCAAGCTCGAGGCCGACATACTCCAGCACCGTGGGCTTGATAAATGGCACAATAGCAGCGCCATCCCCGCTACGGCAGGTCCTTCCACTCAGGTGGCTGCTCCGTGGTTCTCGCCAGTGAGCTCGAGCTCGCTTAAGGCTTTATCGATGGTGATAACTCCTACGACGACTAGCAAGAACATTTACCCTATAAGCTGGAGAGGTGCGGAAGTCTGGAGCCTCAGCCTACTAGAGGCCACCATTTTCATACTCCGAGTCTGTCGCGGCGTCGCCCAAAAATGGTGGTTATGTGCTCGTGTTTGTAATTACCAAAAGAAGGCTGTACTGCGCCCTAAGCATTGTCGCAAGCCTAGGTTTTTCCTGATGTCCAACCCTAACTGGCAGGTTTTCCACGTTCATTGATTGCCGCTGATATAGATACAAGATGGATTGCTGTGGCCAGTTTCTATTCGACTAGTACTCCAGCCTTCGTGTGTATCTCGCACTGGTACCCCTCCCCAAATGACGCTCAATAACGCCACAATTGATGAAGAAACCGCCCTGCTCTCTCGAAACAGTGAAGAACGGCGAGGCCCTACTCCTCTTCCCAAAGTACAAATCGGCATTGTACTCCTGCTCCAACTCTGCGAACCTGTCGTTGGTCGTTCAATATCTCCGTATATCAACGAGGTATATTTACTTGCCACCTGTTTACTCTTATACTTAGGTAAACGATAGCTGGTTGGTGGGCTTGATATCACCGGCGGGGATGAACGGAAGGTTGGGTACTATGCCGGCTTGATCGTGAGCTCAATTGTCCCTGCTTTCCCCTTGACAATAAGAGATCAATGGATACTCTAGCAATCACTGTTTTTCATAACCGAAGCCATTATGGTTATGCAGTGGAGTCGCTTATCCGACCGCGTCGGTCGTAAGCCGGTTCTGCTCTTCGGTTTGGTAGGTATATCACTGTCAACGCTACTATTCGGCCTGTCTCGCACCTTTTGGACCTTGGTCATTAGGTATTCCTATAGTATGTAGTGCGGGCTTAACATTAAATTAACATCCGTAGTCGATGTTTATGTGGGCTGCTCAATGGTAACATTGGTGAGTATTTGATTCACTACCTGGAGGTTATTCACGAATTGAATAGGTATCATGAAAAGTGCGATGGGGGAACTCACAGATCGGACCAACCGTGCTCAAGTCGTCTCATTTGTGTCAATGATTTGGTCTACAGGGGCTACCATAGGGTATGTATTTACCCACCCAATCCTCCAGGTGTGGCTAACTGGTTTTCCAGCCCATTAATAGGAGGTTCATTTTCACGCCCACACGACCGCTTTCCAGCTGTCTTCACAGGTCAATTCTGGATAGATTACCCTTATTTCCTGCCCTGCGCTGTTGTTGTCAGTTTCGTGGGCTTTGCCTTCATCGTTACCTTTTTGTTCCTGAACGAGGTATGTCCAGGCTATCACGCTCAACGGATATCAAACTAATGCCAATATCTAAGACTGCCCCCGTGCGCCGCAAGTGTGCAACCCCTTCCCACTTGCAATCTAACGAAGGGCCTGTCGCGTTCCGCAAGCTCCTCGTCTACCCCGTCCTCATCTCAGTTTCCAATTATATGGCTGTTGCGTTCCTAAACGTCATGCTCGGTGCACTTATGCCCCTCTTTTTCGCAACGTCGATCGAAATCGGTGGGCTAGGATTTGAGCCGCCGACCATAGGATACATCATAGGCACATATGGGCTAGCCAACGGCATATTTCAGATGTTATTCTTTGCGCGCATTGTCCGGAGATTTGGCACACGGAGTATTTTCATTGGAAGCATGATGGGTTTCATTCCGATCTACCTACTATTCCCCGTCACGAGCGCTGTCGCCCAGCGTTTTGGTGTCGGCATAATCGTGTGGTTAATCATTGCCCTGATGATATCACTCATGTCATTTATGGATTTGGCGAATGGTTAGTCCCTGCTTGAACATACGTTGCATTGCAAAGCGGCTCACCCCGTACCTAGGCTGCATTTATCTGTATGTCATGGCATCGTCCCCTAATGAGCACTCGCTTGGAGCCACTAACGGGCTCGCGCAAACAAGCGTCTCCCTCGCCCGTGCCTTTGGCCCAGCCATCTCTACTTCCCTTTTGCTCTCTCGGCAGAGAAAAATCTGTTGGCGGATATGCAGTCTACGTGATTCTGGTAATTATTTCATGCCTAGCAATCCCCTTGGCTCGCTGCTTGCCAGAGGAACCGTGGGCGGAAAAGAAAAGCAATGATACCGAGCGCGGCCGTTGATTATTGCTTCAATCAATTACCATTCATCTTTGTCTACGACTATTTACGCAGACAGGGGCCTTTCACGACGTACTGATCGCGAATGAATGGGACTGAAAATGTGTATTCCTCTCCACAAGGTTCGGAATCTGATTTCAGGGATTTTTTGTCGCACATACTTCCCTCTTAGATCTAATCTTAAAGTCCAAGAGGCGCCCGGCTCGCCTGCGGCATAGCCGATCAGTGCAGTGGCTACGTTCTGCATAATTCAAGCAATTCCCACATGATATCCTTACGAATACCATAATGCAGCACTGCGGTACGCGCGAAGCACCTTTGTAAAACACCGACGCGCGCTTGAAAACCAGTATCTCCGATGTCCTATGATATCAAAGTCCTTTCCAAATTGGCAGACTATGATCCGTGGCTTGTTCTGTTTGAACGTCAAAGCTCTTCATAGTTCGGTTTGGCATCCCCTTCCATTGCCACACAAACCTCTGTTCGTTGTCAAGCATTGCCAAATAAACTCGGCTCCTCGACTTGCTAAACTCATCACTCACCAGGTAGATCGATATTCCCATCTCCGGCTACACCCACTCGTATATTTTGCATACCACATGCGCATCATCCCCCCATCCTATCGAGCACAACAAGCAAGTCCTTCGCCAGCTCACCGCTCTTGCTTGCCACGCTATGGCACAGAGTGAATTGGAGATACATGTTTACCTCAATGTTGGTGCGTAACAAAAGGGAGCCTGATCGTTGGCTAAGCAGTGTCATGGTAAGGTTTTTAATGGCTTGGGGTGGTGTAATATTAATACTGCAGTGACAAGTTCAACCTCCGTGACGACAGCCATGCTACATGAATCAAGTGAACGAGCAAGGTCTTCTGCGTCCTCTGATTCGGCTACTTCGTGTAGATATGTTGATCACTTGCGGCGATGCCACGACGGACTGGCAATCGCTGACCCTAGTTTCCTAGGCATGAACCGGACGACGATGTTTTGTAAACGACAATATTTTGCATCAGCAATGCTTCGCCTGGAATGACTCGGAAAGCGGCGTCGGTGTGTCACATTTGTATCACTTGCTATTTGTCTAAACCATTTTCGAGACATTCTGACCAGTTTCGGGTAATAATATAGCGCATTGGTTGCTAATGCCCCAAGCAGCCCTCGTATTTCTCAAAATTTCAGCTAGTACAACTATGCATCAATGCGTCATATTTCACCGGCAGCATCATAAAAATAATATACAGTATTCCCGCATCCTGCATTTCTCCCTTCGCCCATATATAAATAGCCTCTCAGTAATATAACCATCTGAAGGATTTAACCTGCACGCGGGGACCGGAGTGTACCCCCGTTGAATGGTTCCGAGGCGAAGCGTGGAGATGGGCAGCGCGGAAACGTCAATTCCAACATCAGGAAAAAACAAAATTTAAATAAATCCTTGGTTATTTACGTAGCTCTTATAGACCTATGTAGACATGTGACATGTATATATATACCCCATAGACCGCTGTAGACCTCATAGACATGTTACATGTCTACATAGACCTATATATACATCCAGCATGTCTACATAGGTCTATGTAGTGTATATATACACCCAGCATGTCTATGTAGTGTATATATACATCCAGCATGTCTACATAGGTCTATGTAGTGTATATATACATCCGGCATGTCTATGTAGTGTATATATACACCCTGCATGTATACATAGGTCTATGTAATTGTGCTTGAGTCTATCTGCCATGCAGGCTCACCGCAATCTTCATGGCAGCCACGTAAACTGTTTATCCCCCCATTCCCATCACTGTGCATAACTGATGTGGTGAGTGCAACACGAGGATAGAAGTCCGGTGGTGGCCGCGTAAGCCACAGTTCACGCCCCCCATTTAGCCTCGCGATATCACTGCACGCGTCAAATTGATGCGGCAAGTGCAATCGCGAGGGTGGAGGAGGGTATGAGCCGGGAGCGAACCACCCCGCCTTATAAATGCAAAGACTGGCGTTGGGGATACTTAGTTAAATATTATACCTCCCCGGCACTGCACCATCCTGTTTCCACACAGTTATCACCAGCGCGGCGGTGCCCTCATCTTCCCAGCCTTGTCTCAGATGGCAACACGCATGACGACGACGCCCCGTCTTTGTGTGGGTATCCCCGGCGCAGCGGCGTCCTAGTCTTCCTAACGGTGGCACACACAACGATGTTGTGTGATCCTCGTGGTGTTCGGCTTCTTCTCAGTCGTTTCCGCGTTGTCCCCTGGATTTGGCTGGGCGATATACAACCGACCATTCTGTTTTCGCGTTGTCCATCACCCTCCGGGTGGTGGCGCATAACCGTGTAGTTCCGCATGCCGCAGCTGAAGCAGCGCGCCGTGTTCTCGGATGCACTGGAGTGGGAGGTAGGTGTTGGTCGGGCTGCGAGTGGGTAGAGAAAGCGGATGGGGACGTGGTGAACCGTCAGCGCATCCATGCTAACATCAATTGTGGGTGGTGGAGCTATAGGTGCGCCTTGATGTGAGCAACGGTGGCGTACTATAGACAGGCATGCTACGTAGCTTACCGATTCTTTGTGGAAGCAGGAGGCAGAAGAGTTATGGCCGGGTTGGGGCGGCGGGCTGGGGTTGTGAAACCATTCGCCGAGGCATCGCCGTCATTGAAGAGGGCGTACGAATCCGACATCTAACAGAGGGTAGAATATGTTGAGAGGCAATACTAAGGAGGGGAAGAGGATCACCTTTACATAGATACCCCTACCCCGCTTGCTCATCTTAGTACGTTTCCCGCGCGATTTGCTTACGTCGTGGCTGGGTTCGGAGTGATGGGCCGGAGCTGTGAAACCATTCGCTGAGGCATTGCTGTTGAAGGCGATGAGAAGAGGATCACCTTTATATCAGTACCCCTACCCCGCTCGCTCATCTTTAGTACGTTTCCCGCACGATTTTGTTTACGCCGTGGCTGGGTTCGGAGGATGGGCCGGAGCTGTGAAACCATTCGCTGAGGCATTGCTGTTGTCAGGGAGGGTGTATGATTTCGACACCTAACAGGGGAGGAATATGAGGGCATGAGAGGGAGGAGAAGAAGAGCACCTTTTGCATCGTATCCCCTACCCTGCTTGCTCATCTTTAGTACGTTTCCGGTTTACGCAGCGTTGACATCGCGTTCGCTATTCAGCACGAGCGGGGTAATCGACCAGCGCGCCCGTTGTTCATTGCCGGAATGAGTCCACCTCGGAGCACAGGAGGGATCACGCGTTTGTCGTGCAGGTGCTGGTCGACCATCATTCGTTATCATGGAGAGAGGTTGTGGGTCAAACGCCAATGTGTCACACCTGTGTGACACATCACATCAGCAAAGTTCATATTCAAGCGATATCTGAATCTCTAGGCGATTAAGTGATGTTACAGTCGTAAATGTGTCTACGTGTATATACGGATTTAAATAAAAGTTCTTCGCATTCTCGAGGATATTATCAGTCGTCCATCCCTTAGCAATCGTCCTACCAAACTGCCCCATCAAGTGGCAACCACGGACAATACGGGCGGTTGAAATAATAGCACTGTTTGGCTGATGCTGGCGCGTGGAACGGTTAATGACATACATACCTGTTTGAGGATCTGGAGCGCCCAATGAGGTAAACCATTCGACATACGCAAGCGGGTGTGGATGCACGCCGAAGTATTCTGGCAACAGGAATATCACGCGCACTTGTGCCACACGTAAACCTGCAATCGTATCAGGCGACTGGTACGGAGAAAAGGACAGGACCTTACCTGCGAGCCCGCCGCGTGATCGATATTCTATTGGATCATCAACAATGAGGGCGGTATCAAAGACGCCTGGTAGTCCTGCTTTGCGGCCACGGGGCGGGACCGCTGGCGACGTACGAATGCGATCGGTCATTATCTGACTGCCGAGAAAGGTGTTGGATGGGAGAGTGATGATGATTTGCTTATACAGGTCGAAACGGTCGGACATATTTGGGAGGAGCGGATGGGATTGTTGCTGCTGGAGGAAGGATGTTAACGCTGGGATAAAACTGGTGGCGGCAAAATTTGCGATTAGGTGTGAGACGGTCACCCCTCGGAGTGGTGGTGTTTTAGCTACATGGTATGATGCGCGAGTCATGCTGGAAGCGTCATGGGCGCTGGTTTGATTGTTGGTGTCCAGGTCGTTGGGGTCGTTGGGGTCGTTACTAAGTTTTTCGTCCATAGTCTGTTGTTGCGCGCTGAGCCATGTGATATATGCTTCGCGTTGCCACATTGCCTCGCGGCGCTGGAGCCACAAGGCCATCTGCTCGTGATAGTCCTTCTTGTTGCTAGCGCGGAATGCATCCTTGGCGAAGTCGATATGGAGCCGTTCGGGTGATTCGGAATTGTACCCATCATTGCTCCCAAGTGCCTGGATAGACGCGAAGTAATGAAGGAGAGCGTGGATTTTCGGAATATTGAAGTGTTTACGAATCTCATACTTGATAAATATATCCTTGAAGCGGTGAAACGTCGCGAGGCAGGCCTTGAGGGCTGCAAGTGTTGTCGAGGTTTGCATCTGGAGCTGTGCATAATAAATAAAATCAAGCGCTGCACGTACAACGGTCAGGACATCCTCGTTCACGGCTCCAGCTATAATCCCAAGGAAAACCCGTTGCATCTCTCGATGCTCCGTGCCCGTCCATTGAGAGACAGACGAGATGCCCTTTGAGAAGTGTCGCAGGCCCGGTAC
Source organism: Infundibulicybe gibba (assembly GCA_015501065.1). Classification (NCBI taxonomy): domain Eukaryota; kingdom Fungi; phylum Basidiomycota; class Agaricomycetes; order Agaricales; family Omphalinaceae; genus Infundibulicybe; species Infundibulicybe gibba. Next base: position 1,074 of record JADNYI010000090.1, on the reverse strand, counting down.
CCCGACATTGCCTTGAAGCGAGCGTCAAGCTCATTTTTGCCAATGAGATCGGTGCACCACTTGACGATGTGGTCCTTGAAGAATCCCTTATGGAGCTGGTGGAGGAGATCGGGGGTGAAACAGCCGAAAATGTCACAGTGCGGGAGATCGCGCCAGAATGGTTTATAGATGGCGCGAATGCCATCTTTGGTAAAAGTTTCGGGCTCATAACCGCGTTCATGGGCATCGAGGGTTTCAAGCGTTGATGGCATATCGCGATTGGGGGATGGAGTGGGATCCCCGCGGTCGTTGGGATCCACGGTGCAGCGCGGGCAGCGGTTTTCCATGCAACATGATATTAGGCATTGTTCAGGGTAGTCCGCTACGTACGCTGCGAGAATCGGGAAGATGAGCCGGGTAAGGCCATCCGCGCAAACCATCTGAACACCGGCTTTGCCAGCCTCGACGAGCGATGCAAGAATCCTGCCCATACAGTAGTGGAAGATGCGGTATCCAGCGAGCGAGCGCGTTGCGTCGGAGTAGCAGTGGAGTTTAGGTACAGGAAGGTAACCTAGGAGGACGGTGGCATGCGCGGAGGGACGGACGTCGAATCTCTTTCGAGATGTTACCGAGGGTGAGGTACACAGGCCATGCCTTCTTGTCACCTTGAAATTGCGATAATTGCGTCTTGTCCGATGCAAGGATGAGCGGCGCGATGGCCGCGCCATCTGGTAACTTAGTCTATTAGAATCACAAGTTAGTGAGATCATTTATTAAACCGGAATTACATACCTGTGTATCCCACCACCCAGTCGCCCGTCCACATCTCGTCGTAAATCCGATCATCGCCGTCACTTGAGGTATAAACGCGTTCGGGCACATACGAAATCGAATCCTTGAAGGCGGGGTTGCCAAGAAGCTCCTTGATGCATTCGACCGGGTCGCGATACCATAACTCTACGTCTTCCCCAATGATTTCCCCATCCTCCCCACACTGGTCCCCCGGTACGCTATGATCTCGCACTCCCAATTAGGCCCAGTTGGAAGGGCGTCGACTCGCTTGAGGAAGGAACGGTTATTGTGAAATGACAAGTT